>PVJL010013123.1:0-10361 GCA_004026885.1 Lyroderma lyra | reverse complement strand
AATTTAGTGGTAAAAGTTATGCAACCGTCACCACTTTCCATCTCCAGAATTTTGTTATCCTTTTTTTTTTTTATTTTTTTTTCTTTTTGGTATGTGGGTAGTTCCCTGGCTGGGAATCGAACCCAGGCCGCAGCGCTGACAGCGCCAGCACCGAAGCCTTAAGCCACTACAGCACCAGGGAACTCCTTGTTATCCTTTTAAACTGAGGTATAACATGTTCAAAATCATTTTCCCTTAAAATTAAATTTGCACTTCTGGACATATACCCAAAAGAAGTGAAAGAAGGGGCTCCAGCACATATTAGTACACCCATCTACCTGTGGCAGGGAGAACCCCATCATTTATTTATTTATTTTTGTTTGTTTGTTTGTTTTGCTTTTTGGTATGTGGGTAGCTCCCTGACTGGGAATCGAACCCAGGCCGCAGCACTGACAGCGCCAGCACCGAAGCCTTAAGCCACTACACCATCAGGGAACTCCCGAGAATCCCATTTTATTTAATGAACACATAGCACTTCCTCAATACCAGGCAAAGATCTAGGCTTTTTACAAACATCATCTTATTGAACAAAAATCCTTTGAGGTGTGAACTGTTAGCATCCCATTTTGTAAATTAGGTAACTGAGGCACAGAGAGGTTGGTTTGCACAAGAGCAGATGGTCAGGCTGTGGGGCGTCCAGCTTCGGGGTACAGGATCTGAGCCATGATGCGGGACTGCCTGCGTGCGCTCACGTTGAAGGGCCTGATTTTGAACTTCCCTTTGTTTCACCGAGACTATCGCATGGAGTATGTGGTTGAACTGCATGGCAGAGGTGAAGGCTCGATCACCACCACCACCACCAGCAACATCATCATCACAACAATCACAGTCAACGCTCATTGAGTGTCTCTAGGTTCTGTGCTGGGGATGTTACCAGCACTCATGTCAGTTTACCCTTACAATTCTCCTCTATCACACAGGAGGACACTGAGGCTCGGGGTGGGGGGTGGGGGTGGTTGCAGACTTGCCCAAGGCACACACCTAGGAAGAAGCAAAACTGGAATTTGAACCCATGCCTGTCAGATGGCAAAGTTTACATTCTTGCCATATCTCCAAACTGCTCTTTGTTTGTTTCTTTAAACTTTTTAAAAAAATTGGAGTGAAATTCACGTAACATTTTATAGATGGTTCAAAACATACCATCTGGTTTCATTTGGTACATTCCCAATCTTAGACAGCCTCGCCTCTATCTAATTCCAAAACAGTTTCATAATTCCAAAGGAGACCCCGTGCCCATGAAGTATTCCCTCCTCCTCTCACCCTCTGGAAACCACTAATCTCCTTTCTGTTTCCATGGATTTAACTATTTGGGATATTTCATATAGATGGAATGACAGTATGTGGCCTTCTGTGTCTGGTGTCTTTCATTCTGCATGTTTTCAAGGTTCAGCCACATCGTAATGTGAGTCAGGACCTGCTTCCTTTTTAATGCTGGACAGTGTTGCATTGCATGTATAGATCACATTTCGTTTATCAGTTTATTAGTTGGGTAATGTGAATAGTACTGCTATGAACATTTGTGTACAAGTATTTCTTTGAGTCCCTGTTTTAAATTCTTTTGGGTATATACCTAGGAGTAGAATTGCTGAGTCACATGGTAATGCTGTGTTTGACCTTTGAGGAACCTCTGTACCATTTTCTGCAGTGGCCGAATCATTTCATAGTCCCACCAGCTGTGAGTGAGGGTTCCTGTTTCTCCACATCCTTACTAACATTTGTTATTTTCTGTTACATTTTTAAAATTCTAGCCATCATAGTGGGTAGGCAGTGTTATCTCATTGTGGTTCTGATTTGCATTTCCTTAATGACTAGTGATAATGAGCATCCTTTCACATGTGTGTTGGCCATTTGTATATCTTCCTTGGAGAATTATCTATTCACATCTGTTGCTCATTTTTAATTGGCTTGTTTGTCATTTTGTGCTTTATCTTTTTATTTAGAAATAATTCCTAATTTCCAGAAAAATTAGTACAAAGAAGCCCATATCATTTTTACCCAAATTTCTCTATTATTATTTTTCCCCATTTGCTTTTTTACTATATCTATGAATTATTATTTTTTTCCTGAACTATTCAAGAGTAAGTTGATTACATGAAGGCCCTTTACCCCTAAATTCTTCAATATAGGGATTTCAGTTCATACCCATGGTATAGCTATCAACTTCAGTAAAATTGACACTGATCTTTTCTTCTTAATCTACTGTTTGCATTCCAATTTTATCAATTGATCCAATATTGTACATTTCCCCCTGCAGTATAGGACTCAGTCTAGGATCTCATGTTACACTTAATTATCACATCTCTTTCATCTCCTTTAATCTGAAATAATCCCTCAGTCTTTCTTAGTCTTTTCTGACTTTGAAACTTTTTATTTCAGAGGTGAAAACGAGAAGCAGTTTATTGAAAGGAAAATAAGGTGAAACAAAGAGATAGTTTATTAAAAGGCAAAGTACACTCCAAAGAGGTAGGAGCAGGCTCGAGCAGGAAAATGGCTCAAGAGCCGACTTTATAATTTTTAAATAATATAGTTCCTTAAAAGAAAATAGTATTCCTTACTCTTACCATCCAATGTAGCCATTGCATTCCTTGGTATTTACCCAAAGGAGCTGAAATTTATATCAACACAAAGACCTGCACATGGATATTTATAACAGCTTTATTTATCATTGCCAAAACCTGCAAGCAACCAAAATGTCCTTCAGTAGATGAATGGAAAAATAAACTGTGATACATCCAAACAATGGAATATTATTCACTGCTAAAAAGAAATGAGCTATCAAGCCATGAAATGACGTGGAGAAACTTAAATGCATATCATTAAGTGAAAGAAGTCAATCTGAAAAGTCTACAAAAGATCTGATTCCAACTATATGACATTCTGAAAAGGCAAAACTAGGGAGACAGTAAAAAGATCAGGGGTTGGGGGAGAAAGAGGTGAGTAGGCTGCACACAAAGGATTTTTAGGGCATTGAAATTACTCTGTATGATACTATAATGGGGAATACATGTCATACATTTGTCCAAATCCATAGAGTGTACACCAATGCGAACCCTAATGGAAACTCTGGACTTTGTGTGGTAATGATGTGTCCATATAAATTCATCATTTGTAACAAATGTCCCACACTGGTGAGGCATGTTGACACTGGGGGACACAATGTATGTCTGGGGACAGGGGGATATGGGAAATCTCGGGACCTTCTGCTCAATTTTGCTGTAAACCTAAAACTGCCCTAAAAAATAAAGTCTATTTAAAGAAGTAGTTTCTCTCAATTTGGGTTTGTCTGCTGTTTCATCATGATTAGATTTGGGCCATGCATTTCTAGTGGGAATCCTGCTGAGCCAACGCTGTGGTCTGCTCAGGGCCTCACGTGGACACGCACAATGCCCACCGCCCCTCTTTGGTGATGTTATTTTAATCTTTCGGTCAGGATGTGGCCTGATGCGTCTACTGTATAGTTATCCTTTCCCCTCTTTCCTACTAATAAACAATCTGTAAAGAGACACTTGAAGACCATGCCAATATCTTGTCCATCATTGAAAATTTTCCCCTTGATTTTTTATCCATTGATGAGTTTTGCCCACAGGCTGTCTTCCCATCAGTGGCCTCTCTGCCATCTTTGTTTCTCCAGGTGGGGTTAGACAGGAGCAGGTGTCGCCTTCACTTCAGTCCAGTCCAGTGCTGGTCTCCAGGCCAACACCCAACCTTCCTGCTTTGACCTGGGTTCAAGTGCATCTTGTGTGGGCAGCCAGATCCTTTCACAATGAGCAGGATTCTGGGAGACTCATCTCATTTCCTGTCCTGTGAAGCTTCTCTTCCTCGACTGCACCTGCTGTAGCCACCACAGCTGCAGGCTAGATCAAGGAGACCGTAGTGTCCGGTCACCCAGTGTTCGTGGGAGGGGGGTGCAGGAACCCTCGTTCCCTCTAGCAGGCCGTGGGGGCTGGGATGGTGAAATCTCGCCAGTGAGTTTGCGCTGGGCTCAGCAGGAACCTGTGATAAGATGTGCAGCAGTTAGGGCAGAAGCTTTGAGGTTGGGAGGCTGAGAGCCCACAGGAAGTGAGTCGGTGCAAAGCTGACCGGTCTTCACTGCCACCCGCCTCCCAGGACGGGAGCTGCAGGCTGACCGGGTTGGCGGCATGTCTGTGGAGTGTCCGGACCCTGGGACAGAGGGGCCTCAGGGCCGGTCTCTGGGGTCAGGTGGGCACTATGGGGCCTTGGGCTCAGGTCAGTGTCCACCTCCCACTGCCCCTACCCCCTGGAGCCTGCCCCGCTGGAGGGCTTATGTGGCTGCTGCGGTGCTCTGCTACACCAACCTCCTGAACTACATGAACTGGTTCATCGTCGCAGGTGAGGAAGGGGACAGGCATCCCGGGCAGCCCCTGCTCCTCTACCCACTGGCTGTTCTGACACCGGCCAGCACTGCATATCCACAGTGGCCTTCTGACCAGCAAACTTGCTTTTTGTGGAGCATATCCCTGCTGTCCTCACTCCTGGCCATGACTGAATGTGGGGAGGGCCAGGGTCCCAGTCCAACCCCAAAGTAAGAGTGTGCACATAGGTGTGGGTGCTAATGGAGGGTGGGTGGTGAGGGCGGCGGGGAGCATGGGCCTTCAGGCAAAGGCCTAGAGGTTCTGGATGGAATGCAGAGTGAAGGGGTGGAGGACAGGGTGGCCTGGCCTAGCTCTCATGCAAGGAATAGTTTGCTGGGTGTTTCTGGGACAGCAGGCTGCATGCAAACCTCACACGTTCTGTCTCCCTGTAGGTCCCAGGGCTCAGCCTGCTTCGTCTTCTTGTCACTCACTCATTCACTGATTCACTCATTCATTCATTTAAGATTCAACCTTTTTTTCTCTGTGTATCACTGATTCATTCAAGATTGATTGAGCACTAACTACAGGCAGTCCCCTCTGGGTGGGTTTGGGGACTCCGGGGAGGGGAAGCCAATCTTGTAGTTCCTGAACTTAGGAAGGATCATCTAATTGGGTGGAGTGAGAAGCTCATTAACAAGACTCCTGCAAGGCAAAGTGAGGCAGCCAGACGAGGGAGGGCCCCACAGACCAGGGGAGCCCCGAGAGGGCACCCGTAGCAGCTGGGCATCCCTGAGGCCTGGGCACGGAATCATCAGTTACCAGCTTGGCCCACTGGAGAGCGGCTGTGGAATGAGCAGGACTTGGGGGTGCAGGCAGTCCTAGCCCCAGTGTCTGTCTCTGAGGAGCTCAGGGGGACATAGAACACATGTACAAGTAGCTCTAAGACAGGAAAGAGCGGGGTGAGTATCAGTGGAGCAACCCCAGGCCCGATGACTGAGGGTTCTAGTAGAATTCATAGAAGAGGGGCATTTGGTTTGGGTCTCAAAAGCTGAGAAAATTGGTACTTTTGGGAATGGGGTGAGTAGTGGTCAGTCAGAGAGAGGGTCCAGCACGAACCAGGGCACATGGGGTGAAAGAATGTTCTAATCAGGTGTGGTAAGTGGGGAGAAAGCAGAAGTTATTCTAAAAGGGGGTTTGGGGCCAGGTCCTAGACTTCTTGGGTGCCAGGCTAGGAGCTGGGACTTTCTGCTGAAGCAATGGGGAGCCATGGAAAGTGCTTTTAAGTGTGTGTGTGGGGGGGACTGTGATCAGATTTGAGGCCCTGCTGGAGGCAACGTGAAACAGAGAGGTCAGGTCAGAGGCTACTGCAATGGGTTAGGCCAAAGCTGAGGAGGCCCGAGTTGGAGTGTGGGTCAAGGGCATAAAGAGGAAGGGATGGGCAGGACATAGATGGGGTAATCATGGGTATAGAGCTCCTTGAGCCCCACAGGCAGGGGTCCCTACTCTCACCTCCACTTTGGCTGGGCCATCAAACCCTGAGGCCCGAGGCCCCTTCCCTGTGGGACATCGTCTGGCCTGGCCGTGAGAAGCAAGGCCATGATTGGGACGGAGGCCTGGAGGCGTGAAACCAAGCCGAGCACCCTGGGACTGTGTAGGCAAGTCTCCCCACAACTAGAGTTCTCCTGTGGGAAGCAGCAATTTGGGAAGCCAGAGTGACAGCTTAAAGGTAAAAAACCAGGCTGGGCCCAAGCTCCCAGAGCACTGCAGGCTGGGAGGAGCCATTCCTGCCCATGGACGAGGAGTGTGATTAGAGTTTTTATTTAGTTATTTACTTTGCTCATCTGCTTGTCTGTTGTTCTCTCTCTCCAATGAGTACATCTTATTCGTGTAATTAAAAATATTAAAAGGGAAGGAAAGACGTACAGATTGATATGCTTGGATGCTGTGGCGGTTGGGCTCACAGTAAACATCTGAACAAAAATTTCTTACTTTTCGCTTCCTGGTCAGGGAACTCCTCTCACGCCCCCCCACCCCCAAATCTCTTACTTTGTTTCTATTTGATTTTTCCTTGCCTGCTGGCAGGTCTTGGAGGGTGGATGGGGGCGGGGGGCTTTCTTCCCAGCTGTGTGCACAGCTTTGCAGGGCCCCAGTGGGCTTCTGCTCCCTTTTGTGACACTGAGTGGGAGGGCTGGCTGCCTCTGCCTGGGATTCTAGTCCTTGCTCCCCCATTTCCAGCTGGACCATGTCTGGCTGGAGCCTCTGTTTCCTCATCTGTATAATGGGGACAATGATAGTCCCCCCGTTTTTGGAGACAACTGCTAGGGTCCAGCTCAGGGTCTGGCCCTCAGCTCTCTCATGATTCAAGGACAGGGATGATTGTTCCTTTTCATAATGGCAGGGCAGAGCCTCACAGCTCAGAGAAGTAGGTGCCTCAGACCCTACTAACTCTTCTGAAATACACCACAGGGCTGAAGGAATTTCAGGAAACAGAGCTTAGCATCTATGGGTCTGCTTCCTCTCTCTGCATTAGGCTGAGTGCCCACTGCACCCACCTATGGCCTAGCAAGATCTTGGAAGGGCTTCAGAGCCCTGGCTGATACAGATGCCACCCTCAGGGAGGCAGGACTAAGGTCAGAACTATGCGAGACCTACCGCTGAAGCTGTCATGTGCCCTCTCATGTCTGTGTTATCACGTCTCTGGAAGAACATGTTTGTGTATGCATGTGTGCAGGCCAGGGCACATATGTCTTTGCTCACTCGTGCATGTATATGGATGTCTCTGAATACATGAGCAGAGATGCTGTGTTGCAGAACCCCAGGGAACTTTCATTTATGCTGTAGTCTAAGTGAATGGCTGTGCACTGTGCAGCAACAGGGAGCTTCCAGTCACTTTTACTATGATGTGAATGGCAGCTCTATACATGTGCATATGTGTGCCTGCTGGGGGGGGGGTGTCTTTATATGTATATCTCGTGTATATGAGTTCAGACAATTAATTTCTCAAGCTTTTTCTAGAAAAAGAGCTACATACCTCATTGCTGAATATCACTATGGTCACCTTCAAGGTACTCCCCTTGGGAAACTATGCACCAATGCCAGCACCTAGTCCACCCTTCAAAGCAACTTTGGAACTCTTCTTCTGGAATGGCCATCAGAGCTGTTGTCACATCCAAACTGTACAAACAACTCCTGCTGCCAACGTAAGTGCATGGTGCCAAGTTCGTGAACTTAATTGTCAGATTTTGAGTGCAACGACAGCTGTGATGGCCATTCCAGGAAAAGAGTTCCAAAATTGCTCTGAAGGGTGGACTAGGCGCTGTCTTTGGTGCATAGCTTCCCAAGGGGAGTACCTCGAAGCTAACTAGTGATACTCAGCAATGAGGTAGGTAGCACTTTTTCTAGGAAGAGTTTGAGAAATTAATTGTCCAACCTCATATGTGTATGTATGTATGTCTGGGTGTATGAGACTGGGCTTACACATCTGTGAGTACAGGCTCCTGTGTGTTATATCTGTGCCTCTCTGAGGATGTTTCGCTGGGCATTCCTGTTTGTAAGTGTTATGTACGTGGATGTGCATGTCATGTGTCTACATAACGACGTGTCTACGCCTGAGACTGCACCCTGTGTGTGAAAGTGTATACATAAGAAGGTGCCTTTGGGATGTGTGTTTCTGCATGTGTTTGATGTGCACACATTTCTCTGTGTGCCTGCTCTTGTAAGAGAGTGTGTGCATTGTGTATTTGTGTATATGAGTTTGTGCATTGTGTGTTTGTGTATATGTGATGGTACATGTGTGAGAGACAGGGGAAGGGAGCAGTGGGCCTAGGGGCCATGCCCTGTGCTGTGCTGTTCAGCTGCAGCCCAGCCTCAAGGGCAGGGCAAGTTGCCTTTTAGGGCCCAGCAGGCGACTTCCCATTTCCTGAGTGCTGTGTGTCGGTTCACAGGAGTGCTGCTGGATGTACAGAAGTTTTTTCAGATCAGTGACAGCAATGCTGGCTTGCTTCAGACGGGTAAGGAGCAAGTCCCGGAGCTGGAGCTATGGCCCCGAACTTGTGCTGGGCTGGGGTCTGTTGGCGGGTCCTGTCCTATGACCAGCTTTGGCTGCTGTGAAATGAGGGCCAGGCTGAGCCCCACGAAGTCTCCTGGCAGAGGAAGGGGCACTGAAGATGGTGGTGGTGGGTGTGAGGGACCGTCTTGGCATGAGAAGGAGGTGGCATGGGCTGGGACCTCGTGCCTGAACAGGTTCGAGTGCGTGTGCTGTGCAAAGAGCAGAGGTGCTGGGACCAGACAGGGCTCCCAAGCTCCCGCTCATGGCTGTGGAGTTGGTCACTCACTGCTTCCAGTTTCACCAGCTCATCTGGGTACCGGAGACTGGAGAAATCCTGATGCCTCTTTTCCTCTCCTGGACCTGAAAACCTGACCACCAGCACACAGACAGACAGACAGACAGACGGAGACACCTGCCCCCCACTGGCTTTAGATGGGCTCTGAGCCCACACAGGCCTACAGTCCAGCAGCAGGGAGCAGCCACACGTCCCATTAGAAGGGGGTCATGAGGCACTAACTTTCCCCCTGTGGGTGCATGGATGGTGACACACACATGCACGACCATACGTGTGCACACACGACCACAACACAGGACACACATGTGTGCACATACCCAGCCAGTAGCTAGCACATGTATGGTTCCTCCTCCTAACAGCCCACTATCCCAACACTTTAGAACAAGACCCTCAAACTGGGGTATGGGGACCCCTGGGGAGACACACAAATTTCCCAAGGGCTACAGGAGCACAGCTCTGAGAGAACCCATTTATAGATCCTCAGGCCAGTGGGCTTCTTCCCTACAACGAATCTGCCTGAGAACAAGCCTCTGATTCTCCTCCCTTACCCCCTTTTGCACAATCACCCATCCGGCATTTTCAACAGGAAAACACACCTCTCCCCCATCTGGAGTTTTACTGTGCACTGCCCCTGGGTCTGAAGACAGAGAAACCCCGTGTGGATGGCTGGCTTCTGCTGGGGAGGCCCTGGGAGCGGGGCGGACAAGAGTGTCAGTAGAAACTCACTGGGGGTGTGTTTTTTTCCAGGCCACAAACCCAGGGCAAGGTGCCAGGCCTTATCTAGCTGTCCCATTGGGGTGTGACAGTCTGCTATTTATCTCTGATTTAGAATTCAGAAGTGAGATGGCTGTCTCAGGGATGGGTGTCAGCACACTTATTTCAGTAAAAAATATAGCCAACATTTTAATGTCTTTCTGAAAGACAGGCAGTCTGATTCGTCTGCTTGATTTGGCAAATGAGGGTTGGTTTTGCTTATTAGACTCTGTGGGGTGGGCATTTCCTTTAAACTGAGTGAAGTTGATCTGCAGCCCCAAGGATTTAGATCAAAATAGTTAAAAAACTTCAATAATGCTCGAAATCACATTCTTTGTAACTATTTAAATTTATGATAAAACTGTTTTAAATGTCAGCTGAAAATGCATGAAGGGGTACATCATCCTGTAAACTTCTTTAAGGGGCACCAAGCAGAGGAGTTAGCAGAGCCCTGTTCTGTAGGCCACCGGCTTCCACCTGCCCCTGCCTGAGGGCTGAGGTGGCAGCTGGGGCTGATCGCCAGTCATAATTGTAGCCAAAGTGAGGTGGTTTAATGCCCACGACCTTCTGGATTAAACAGATAATGGTAGTTGAGTCAACATTTCCCTTCCCGGGTTCTCACCATGAACGGATTATTACTACAAGGCGCCTGATAGGTGAGATGCCATGGAAGGAGAGGTTTGTGTGTAGGAGACAGGGATAAGGGGAGGGAGTGGGAGGGGGGAGGGGGGACGAGGGAGGGGAGGCAGAGGGAGCGGGAGAGAGGGAGAGGGGGAGGGGAAGGGGGGGAGGGCGGATGGCAGGGCGAGAGGGTCGCAAGGGAGAGGGGGCAAGGGGAGGGTGGTACCAGATGACACAGGGAGGTAGGCAGAAGCCAGATCATACAGATTAATAACATGTGGGGGAGGAGAGG
>PVJL010013122.1:0-33705 GCA_004026885.1 Lyroderma lyra | reverse complement strand
ACCACACTTACACACACACACCACACACACGCATGCACACACACACACCAATTACACACACACGTATGCATGCACACGCACACACCACACTTACACACACGCACACACACACACACCACACATTTCTTGATACAATTTTCATTGTTTAATCGCACCAGGACCTCCAACCACGGACGCGGCCACTTACCCCTCGGTTCCGGGCGGAAGCATGGACCCCCCTGTCAGTGCCCTCACGGCCCCCGCCCCCCCCCCGTAAGTCCAGTTCTCACGGCGCTCCTCCGTGTGGGGTCTGCGCCGCTGCCTGCCGCTGGGGCCGCTCCCGGAGCATCGCCGACCGTGTCGCACGGACTGTGGACCACTCAGCTCCCGCACACCCTCAGGTTTTGCTGCCTGTTCGGCAGTGACGTAGACATCTCAGCTGTGTGGCCTGTTAGACAAGAGTGTCACACGTGTCCTCGCTCTTCCGAACTTTGGTACGTCCTGTTGCTCCACAGCGTCCGACCACGACTCACTTCTCATTTCCCCAGGGCAACGCAAGGGACCAGGACAGCCCTCCACCTGCTGCCGTCGCTTCGTCTGCCTAGTGTCCGGCACCCACCAGTACTGTGGGTGCCACCTTCTCTCGGTCACGTTCCGAGCTCCGGCCCTCTTACCTGGGGCCGGTCCGCTGTGCCGGCCTCCCGTCCCGCGCAGACGGCGCTCCGCATGGCTTCTCGTCCATTCGCCCCTCACTGCGGGCGCCTCCCAGCCCATAGCCATCGTGGGTGCTGTCTTTCACTGACCTCACAGCCCTCTCCAGCCGCCACCCCATTTCTCTCCACTCCTCCCCTGATGAGAAAACGTCGTGCAAGCCTGCCTACATCCCGTGTCCTACCCTCCAATCCACGGTCAGAAACGATTGTCGTGTGCAAGGCGGCGCCCGTGAGCGTGTGCGCAGGTAGAAGGGGCCACTCCTGCAGTGGTCATCTACGATAAGGAGGGGAGCCCTGTCCACGCCCCAGCAACCCCACGGAGCCCTTCTCAGCCGCAGTCCTTGTCCCCCTCCCAAGAGGGAACCGTGGTCTAAACGTTCCTGGTCACCGTTTCCTTGCTTTTGTGTAGGGTTTGACTACCCAAGTAGGCGTCCGTCAGGAGCGTTTCGTCCTGCTTAGGTTTGAACATTTGATACTTAAATCACGTGGCAGGCAGGCCTATATCTTGTTTTATTTTTTGCTCAATATTACAAGATCCACCCACGTTCTTGTTTTTACCTCTGCATTGTTCATTGTATTCCTGGGCGTATGGCTGCACCCCAATGTATTTATTTTGTAATTCATCCTTCTGTCGTTTGCCTTTCTCATTAGGCCACCACGTCAGTCTGGGTTTTGTCTTCATGACGACCCCAAACTTTTCCCTTCAAAGCCAGTGGTCAATCTCTATCTTTATTTTACTGGATATTATTGGCTTCACTTGACATACAGGGGCTGCCTAGAAAAACCCAGCCAGTGTCAACACGACGAGAACGGTGACATGGCCGGCTACTTCCCCGACGGCCCTTGTGAGTTACGGCTTCCTCTTTGGAACGGTTTCTTCTCTTGGCCCCTGGGATACGGTGCTATCAGTTACTTTTTCTGCCCTTACAGCTGCCTTTGATCAGTCCCCTCGGCCGGTCCCTTCTCAAATTCTAAATCGTTTAAGTGTTGGAATGAATGCCCCAGGAGTCAGCCCTTGGACACTTTTTTCTCTCCATTTACATTCATGCTTAGGTAATCTCATGCAGTCTGTGGTTTTAAATATCACCTACATGATCTCTCCCAAATTTATTTCTCCAGTCTGGGCCTGTCACCTGAGTGTCTGACTCTACCAAAGACTCCATTATAGAAAACGCCTAAAGTCAAACTCTGTTCTCACCCTCCTACCCCATCCCGCTCCTCACAAAAGAGTCACGAGGTTCTTCTGAAGGCACAGACAATGCCCACGGTGTCGTCCTTGACTTTTGTCTTCCTCTTACTCATGTGCAAGTACAAGTTTCCCAAGGAAAAGGCATAGCTCTGCTGCAAGGATAAGAAGGCATACTCATGATGTGTTTATACGCACACTACGTAAGAAATGCTGGGAAAAGATTGCTGGGTTAGACATAAAACTCATTAATGTGTCACAGAGCAACCAACTGTAACTTTGAGGGTTATGTATTCCGCTAGAAAATAAGTTATTTGCATCTCTACTGGACATAAGTCTACAAATTAACACACAGCTTCACTAAGCCTGGGAACTTTCGTCCAGATAAAGTCCATATACACAAGGGCTGTCCATAAAAAAACCACCCATAAATGCTTCTATTTTTCACATTACCTGGCTAGATACCTTCTGGATGGCCCTCGTATCTAGATAACATTTAGGTGGGCCTTTGCCCCCATTAAACATCGAAAGCATGTACCGTCTACTTTTGGCCTGATTTCTAAGTTTTGCTTAACACCCAGCATACAGCCCATCAATAAATAAGGTTGGCTGTGACACAGAAGTGTTTTTAGGATTCGAGTATTTCGTATCACTTTCTTAGCTGCAAACGTGGTCCAGGTCATCAGCATCATCTCTCGCCTGGATTTTTGCAGTTGCTTCCTAACTGGTCTCTCTACGTTTGTCCTTGTCCTTCTCCCCCCCCCCCCCATTCCCCTGCCCAAGGCAGAGTGATCCTGACCCGTTCAAAGCATTCCAATGGTTTTCCATCTCACTCAGAATAAAATTCAAAGTCTTTACCTTGGCCTGTGAGACATGGTGCTCTTTTTCGGGTTAATCCCCTGGTCTTACCTATAACAGCTTGTTTGGAGTTCTCTGCTGATTACCCAGCTAAACCGTTAGTCTGCATTAATTTGTCCACCGTAATTATTTTTTTGCTTTTTTTTCAGAAACTTTTTAACGATCATAACTGTTGACTCTCAACCATTACTTACATAAATATAAACAAATTCCATGATATTAATATGAACAACTCCCACGAACTATAGACTTTTTTGTAACCTCATTATTTGAATCATATCAAATTTCTGTGCACCCATATATTGTTTATGAATCTCACCAATTTACTAAAAAGAGCAAAAAGTTCTTAATGTTCAGTCACATTGTCTATAAATGACTTAAGGAATATGTTAATGATGTGGCTCCCAATGAATAATTACA
Organism: Lyroderma lyra; assembly: GCA_004026885.1. Lineage (NCBI taxonomy): Eukaryota > Metazoa > Chordata > Mammalia > Chiroptera > Megadermatidae > Lyroderma > Lyroderma lyra. The sequence continues at coordinate 30,549 of PVJL010013122.1, read as the reverse complement.
AAGCAAGTGCACTTGAGATATGATCATTTAACTGGCAGCAAACAGCTTCTACTGGTTTTAACAACCAAGATCATGGTGACATCTGAGAAATCTGTTAAGCTCACTGTTCAGATCACTCACTTAACACACGAGAGCGTCAGCTGGAGTCTCCCTGTAGACCCATGTCCTGCTTATGTAAATAGCAGTTAATTTAAACCCAGAAACAAGTCAACCTCTGTTATTTCTAACATAGCTCTCTTTCTAGTAAACTATATTCTCCTGTCAGAAAACCCTGGCTGAAAGAAACACGTGTGTACATTTATTAATATGCAGGTGTTGTCTTTTGCTGTTGAGATTTCTCCTGCACATTCCCAGTGTCATTTGTGGTTAAAGGCACAGGAAATGCTGAAGACGGAAGCACGAATTTCTGACCAAGGCCCTACGAGGTGGTCGCCACCATGTCCCTCAGGTTCTAAAAGGAAAAGAAACTGACCCAGGCACCAGTGTAGGGGTCACCAGAGGTAAAAGGGGGAGAAGGAATGTAATAAAGAGAAGAAGAGGTCACATATACGGTGACCAAAGGAGATTCGACTGAGTGGTGAACACGCAATGCAATACAGTAGGCTCTCAGTTACCCGGCACCCATGGGGGTGGGTAGATGCCGGATAAATGGAAGTATGCTCTCTGTTAACCGGACCCCAGGCCGGATAAACCAAGTATTATTTCTTCATTTTTGTTTTTTTTTTCCTTTTTGCCAGTTGATTGAGAGTGCTGGTTGCTTGAGTTCCAGTTAACAAAGAGTCTAATATATATAGATGATGTATGATAGAAACGTACACTTGAAACCTATTTAATTTTATTAACCAATGGCACCTCAATAAACTTCATTTTTAAAAAAGAGAGAATCTAGTAGATATAAATAAAGTTGTCCAAATTTTGATTTACTGTGCTTAGGACCCTTCATTGAGATAACGTGATTTACACCTCTGAAAACAAGCTAAATCTAAAACCGTGGTAACAAACATCAATATAAGAAATAGATTGATGTTGGTTTCTAGCTCATTTCATTTGAACTTCAGACTTTCTCTTCTCAGCAGGACACTGGCTACAAGTGAAAGGAATCCAACTCCAACTAGCTTAAGCAGGAAAGGGAGTTTATTGACTCAAATATCTGAAAAGTCCAAGGTCACACCTAATTTCAGCCATGGCTGGACCCAGGGTCTCGGCCATGTATTTGCTTCCCTTCCAGGCTCACTCATAAGGAGAGAGACAGCCTAAATTCACCCCACCTTTCATACCACAGACCCACACCCAGCCCGTTTACCGAACCTCAACTGCAATACCGTTTCTTACCTGCTTAATGTGGCAGAGAATTCCTGGTGGAGAATCAAATTAGCCCGAATTTGGTTATGTGCCTGCTCTTACGCAAGAGTGCAGGAAAATTGGGTAGTCCCTTTTCAACCCCCAAAATGTCATCAAGACCCCACATGGAAACAGGGTTTTGTTTACCAAAATAAATGGAAAGGGTTGTTGGGTGCCTGATAGCGGTAGATTCCCTTGTGTTTCACTGAAGACTGTCTAGCACATATGCACCCACAAAGCTTTTTTTCTTACATACGGTAGACTCTCAGTTAACCAGCACCCATGGGGATGGGTAGGTGCTGGATAAATTAAGTAGACTCTCCATTAACTGAATTCCACTGCCCAGTTGCTTGAGTCCCAGTTAATGGAGAATCCACTGTGTATACTTTAAAACACATAATACATAGTAACTACGATATAGACTCTGAAATATGCACATCCCTTCTCTGGTGTTCAAATTCTGCCTCCATTTCCAAGTTTGGGATTTCCCTAGTTCAGCATTTGTCCTCTGGTCAGGCTTTTGGGGACACGGTCAACCATGGCTTATTAACCAAACCCCACTTTAGAGTCTGTTACTTGCAATACGATGTTCACGACACCAAGATTTCTGACTGCCCTTGTACCCAAAGAATGTCATCAGAGCCCCATCCCTTTGAAAGATTCTCCTTACATTTGAGAAAGGAGTTGAGGATTAAATGAGATTATACATGAGAAACTGTGTTCAGCATATAGATTCTCAATAAATGGTGACTTTTTATATTGCAACTCTTATTATTTTTTTTTTTTATCACAATCTCTATCATCATTTTCTAATGGCTTCTGGTAGTTAAGTGTTGGCACGGGCTTGGCTGAGGTCATGTGATCACATCGGTGGTGGGATGGAAGGGAGATGGAGCTATACCCACTGTCAATCAAACCTGGAGAATGGTTTACCTCGGGCTATACAGTCTATTTTCAGGAGAAATAATGAACGTCAGGCAAGTAATAACAACGTATCAACTATACTTCCTTTATGAACTACCTGGCCCACTTGTCAAAACTTTTATTTTATACAATTTTATATTTTTAAAAATTATATAAAATTTGGTGGTATATACCTATTTTTGGCTAGAGACCCTTGTGTAAATTTGTAAAAGTTTGCTGATGTCAAAGTTTGAAGGTCCAGACAACTGACCTCTGTTGGATTATTTTAAGACATGACTCAGAATATTCATGATCCTCAAAGCACTTTAAAATTATTAGATTCAGAGACTTGGTAGGGTTAAAGAGTGTCTTCCCAAGTTTGCAAGCTTCAGCTACATTATGCAGTCCTGTGTCACTTCATGAAGGGGACACATTCTAAGAACCACATCATTAGGTGATTTCTTATTTTCCCAATGTCATAGAGGGCACTTACACACATGAATGGTACAGCCTATGACACACAGAAGCTATTGGGGTGCAGCCTTTTGCTTCTAGACCGCAAGCCTGTACACTATGGTACTTTACACAATCAAGGCAAGAGCGGTAAATAGATGTATAGGGCTGCTGCAGATATAACATAACACGGTATATTGTTGTACAGCAAAACTTTTTTTTATAAGTGGAAGGAGTACATGCTAAACTGCTGATAGAAAAGTGTAGTATATGAGATACATAAATCAGTAACGTTACTGCTTTGATTTTATGAACCATTTTATTTTATTAATTTTTATTTTATTAATATTTTTACTTTATTAATCATTCATTACCATGATCAAGTACTATGTAGTGTAGGTGCCGTGGTCACATAGGCCTGGAAGCACAGGAGGTTTGTTTTTGCAAGCGTCGCCGTAAATACATGAGTAACGAGCTGCACTAGGCATACGATGGCTACACTGTCCCTAGCAATAAGAATTTTTCTGCTTCCTTATATTTTTATGGGGTCACTGTTGTATAATTGGTCTCATGGTGACCAAAATGTCATTATGTGACTCATGACTGTTTATCAAAGTACGTAGCATTAGTTAAAAGCTGCTTTAGAAGTCATTTGCAGGTAAAGGCATTGGTTTCACTTATTTAAAAAGCAATACTATTTTTACAGGTAACATGAATGTAGGAATCATGATCTATATGTCTGTACATTCTACCTTCCGTTTCCAATGTTTTCTTTGAAGAGCTACTTGGACTGCGATACTGCAAGGAGGAGGGTTGGGAAACAACAGGATTGTGAAGATACCTGCTTTAAGCCTAATGAAACAGGTGCACCTTAATAGTTCTACAGGCTCGTCCCGGCTGTTAGCGTCTTTTATATGCTTCAACTGAGAAACCGTGTTTTCATAACAAGGTGACTGAGTAGTAAACCTGCCATAGTTCTTTCTGGGATTCCTATAATTTACAAAAAAGCAATAAAAACCTGCTAAAGAACACTTCCGTATTTTTAAATGTTGTCATCGAGGGGTCCCACTGACAACTGAGGTGCAGGATGTGCCCCAGGCTGCCTAACCCTGCTTGTACATCGCCAGGACAGCAATCTGTTTTATGACAAAACAGATTCATTTATCTCCAAATAAATAAATTACTTTTGTGAACATTTAGAAACATTTGCATAATTAGGCTGTAAGAATCTTAGCAGCCTTTTTCATAATAATTAAACTAATCTAATCTTGGCCAGGGTAAACAGACTTTCCCGGGATGCGAGCAGCCTTCGGGCAAGGAACTTTCGTTGGCGTTCTGCAGGAACTGGGAGGCTGCTGATGTTTGTTAATTATGCCGAGCTTTTACTCCCAGTAATGGCAGCGTTCGTGTTGCCTGAAGCTCAGAGAGCTACTTCCAGGCACATAAAATTAGACTCTGCTTTTTTGACATTCTCTGGGAAAAAAACCCCCACCACATCCACACACAAAGAACATACTTCAAAATGATTATATGCTTTCAACAAGGAGGGCATTAGCTCCCCACTGATGGAGCCTAGGTCCGCGTGCAATTGGCCCATGCTTCGGTCACGTGGCCTTGATTAGCCTGCGACCTGGAGCCTTTCCGACTGTGCACAGATGCACAGAGCCCGGGCGGAATGACAGAGAGCCAGATGACTGACCGCACGTCAGTGCTCAGAACTTCCTGGAAGCCCAAGTTTGAAAAAAAGAGGGGGGCACGTTAGTAAAGAATTCATTTTAAAGAAGGCTCCTTTTATTTGTAATTAACAAAAGGGATCATTTGAAAACTACTATCAAATACAAATGAATATCTTACAAATTGTCAGTTCTGTTTCTAAACAGTCTATTGAACAGTTTGGCTCATCGAGTGGTTTTAATGATAAGGTCGCTGGAGGATACCGCTATCTGATTATAATTATATTTACCGTAAAAACCCATAGCTTAAACACGTCTGTCAAGCCAATGAGATGAAGTTAATTGACAAAATTTTTATGTAATGCTTTTTATATCTCCCATTGCAAAAGAAATCTAGTAATTGAAGTTTCCAAAGCCAAGTCCTAAAACCTTAGTGAATTAAGGATTTATAAGTGAAATAAATGTTCATTGGGCCCAGAGGTGGCATGGTAATATCGAATGCATTTATTCTTGTTAAATAAATGTGGTTGCAGTAATACAAGTCATCAGAAAAACGGCAGCATTCTCTGTCCTTTAAATATTATCTTTTATTTTTGTCTATAATTTATTCATTTATGCACAATATATTTTACTTCCGCTTGTATTTAGATGGGCTTCAAGGATGATTATTTATTCTTGAAATGTTCAGACCTTGCAGTGCATTTAATTAAGACATCGCAAGCTGCTATCTCCATGGGAAGAGATTTGTGATGTCATAAGCACAGGGCGTATGAGACTGACAAACAGAAACTCGAAATTAAAGATGAAGAAAAGCGTCAAGCAAATTCTAATGTTGGGGGGGGGGAATGGGAAAGATAAGACACAAGAAAGCATTTCATCGGGCTTTTTCAAAGAAACTTTCCTCGATGAAAGTGGAAACAATAATTTCTGTGCAGTCTTTTCTGAATCACATTTTTGATAACTTGGAAGTTCATTAAATATTTACTAAAAATTTTGGAATAATCTTCTTCAATCATGTTTAAGCTTTTTCAAATCTGTTATATATTCTAGGAAGCTTCTATCTCCCCCTTGCCATGCTTAGAATTTCCTTTTTGCTCTTTTTAGAAATCACGGACATCGCAGAGGATATGACCTATATTCTTTCTTTCTTTCAATGAGGTCCGTATTTACATCAAATTAAGATTAAAATGACAAGTAATCTTTTTCTAATCATTTTATTTTCTGTCTACAGTTCTGATTTTTATGTGCTCTTAAAGATGCTAATTTTATACCATGTTTGTTTTTTTTTGTATTTTTTTTTAATTTTTAAATTTATTTTTATTGTTGGACTTATTGGGGTGACATCTGTTAGCAAGGATGACATAGGTCTCAGGCATACAATTCTACAGTGCATTGTCAACTTGTTGTATATAAGTTCACCACCTAGATGTCTTTTGTTTTTAAAAAAATTACTATATGTTTCCAGAAGTTAAGATAACAGAAATTAGTTTGCCTGCCTTGTGACAGACGAGAACCGAGAACAGGTCCAGATTTACTGAATCCCAAAGCCTACGTTCCCCGATCTGCTGTCCTTACTGGTGGCACCTTAGTCATTTCCTTCTGAATTGTTTTTCAACCTAATAATTGGCTCCCATAGCTTCCAGGTGTATAATTCTTTTTTGTCTACGTGTTGCATTGAGCTCTCACCACCCAGAATCAGTTCTTTTTCCATCACCACATATTTACATCCCCCTCCCTCCCTCCCTACTCCTCTCCCCACGGCAACTGCTCAACTACTGTCTGTGTCCAAAAAAATTTCTTTTCCTACTTTGATTATTTGTTTATTCTATTCTTTAGATTCCACATATAAGTGAGACCATATGGGATTTGTCTTTCTCGGTCTGACTTATTTCACTTAGCATGATATCTTCTAGTTCCATCCATGTTGTTGCAAAAGATTTCATTCTTCTCTATGGCCAAGTAATCATTTGAGGGGTCCGTGTGGGGTGTCCACGTGCAATTGGCCCAGATGGGTTGAATGTTGTTCTTGGAAAAAGAACGTTGTTCTCCCGTGTGAATCACCTTGTAATTTGTCACGCTTTTCGATGGGCAGCACCTCTGAAAATGCCAATATTGTCATCGTTTCTAAGGTGCAGCATTCTATCTTGCAGCACTCCGACAGCGCCATTAGCACTATGGCTTGACGCACATTTCAGTGTTGATTTTGATTCTAGAGTCTTTTTAGAAAGACTGCAGGTCATTTCAGAGTCTCCCTAGCACATACCAATGTGAAAGTTACTCCTTCTTATGGATAAAAGATGCCAAAGGAAACATGATTCGTCTCTGATGCTTATTTTTTTGGAGACTATCCTAGTAAATTGGCAATCTGGTCCAAAGCTCTCTATGCCATCTATAAAACATGTCAACCAATGACTCTGCATTTTAATAGGCTATTTTAGATGCACCTACATTTTCTGTCCCTACTAATTGAGTGTATGAACCACATATGTTAGTTTCCAAGCTTGTATGTGTCTGTAGCGCTTTTTCAATAATTACAGAATAGAATTAAACGTCATATAAATTTGAAAAATACATAGCAAGACGATTGCTGTGTCCATAAAAATTAGAATGCCCTGGAAAGACTTCATAAACATGGATTGCTAAAATTTTTACTTTGGAAGAAGATGTATTGAAGATGGGACTATTTTGTTGGTGGGAGGATACAGGGATAAAAAATCTAAAAGGATTCGGTGCTCAGATTTTTTTTGCAAACATTTTCAAATCCTTACTTGAAAAGTAAGAATGTCCCATTTAAATGGGACAGAAAACAACGGTCCTGTCCCTTTTCAATTGGTACATATGGTCAGCCTACTGACACCTTGAATTTAGCCCCGTGAGACTGGGCTGACCAGACATACGGTTTGAAGTGGGACAGGACCATTGTTTTCTGTCCTGTTTAAAATGGGACATCTGGTCAGCCTCTTTAACAGTGTTTTAAAGTTTTTAAAGAAAACATTATTTTGATTGCCAAACTTGTACACCGAGGAAATACCTTGGTTCTCAACCGAGAGATCGGTGAATAAAGGTTATTTGTAACTCGTGAAAGCACAATAATATTAATAGCACAAAAGCACACTTGTCTAAGATGTTGTTTATACAGAATTAAAGTGTGATTTCACCTATTCCAACATCTGCTGTCGCCCCTCGTGGAATCAGCAAATGAGCTTTCTAAAAAGTCTGGGTTTCTGCAAGGTTTCCGCATAACTAGTTCACTTAAAAGAACTGAAAGCTTCAGAAGACAAGTCCCCGAGTGCAGAATACTAATCAAAATGTACTTCTTGGCACTTCCCTGTGGTCACCCGAGGGAAAATCTGTCTGCCACTCGGCAGCGAGCGTCGCATTCCGTCCTGACGCTCAGGCGACACGCCGGTGTAATTGACATGTACCCTAGTCAGACGAGTATGACGCAGGGTAACATCCCGTCCTCTGTGGCCGGGAGCGCTAGGCCTCAGTGGTGATCGCAGCATGCGCGGGGCCTCCACCCTCTCTCTGTGCACGTAAACCAGCGTGCTGCACGCTGTCCCTGCGTGGGTAAGTGACCGGAGCCATTGCCGTGTGAGCTGCTGGCCACCACATCTGTATATGTCTCCAGGCTACTGTCAGTGCCAGATGTTCCACCAGACGATGGTTTACGATGCCCCGAGGTATCCCCGATCATCCCAGTGGGCCCCGCGTCAATTCTTCCTACCGCATGGCAGTGAGAAGCAAGCGGAGACAGCGCGGTGACCGAAATGACTCTCGCCCAAAGGGCTCCCCCCATCCTCGCCACAGTGACAGACACGCAGCAAGAAGAAATCAGTGCCCCTCCTCCCTACCGACATAGATGTCACTGGACGTAACGAAATTCTCTCACACCGTTTTGTTCTGAAAATTCCCTGTGATTGAATCGCCATTGGTGAACATCCCCCAAATCCTGCCGAAGCGTATCGATTATTTTACTTAGGTTCTCTTCATTTGATAATGAATATTTGATTATTTTCACTCAGAATACACGTCTATGATTTTATGAAATTCTAATGTCTATATAGTTTTAAAGTAAATGTGTGACCTATCTATTGCTATCACTCCAAGTAACTTCTTTTTGCAAAACTGTTTCTTTGAATCATCCGTTTTGTAGGTATTTACTGAGTAGTCTTACACGTCAGGCACCGTTCTAGGCCTTGACGATGTAACAAAACAGATAAATTCCTGTCCTCACACAGAGCTCAAAATTACAGCAAGATTGTTGAAATTATAACAAGGAAGATTATAGTCTCCTGGCGGAGCTTATACTCCATTGAGGAAATGCATTTTAATGATCTATTGTAAAATGAACACTTATGTCTCATGGAAGAGTACAGCCGCTTCTCCCCTAACGACCTGCTTGTTTAATGACGGCTGGAACTTAGTTCTCCAGAGTGGGGAGCCCCCTTTCTCAGTCCGTGTGAGTCTCGGGAACCCCCTTTCTCAGTCTCTGTCTCGTTCCCACTGTTGGTTAGTTAGCACTACACAAAGCGTTCCCAGTCACGCAAAATGACATACTTTGTTTGTGTCGTGTCGCGTGGTGTCTTGTTGAAGACTACATCCTGATCACACACCCCGGCACCACCACACACCACAGAACACCTGCCTTTAAGCTCCTCGCTGATCAACCAATCGATTCGCTTAACGACCTAGTCATAGAAACGGAATTCGGTCATTAAGTGAGGAGTGCCTGTACTAAGAACATGAGACGTGACTGAGGAGGTCAAGGGGTCCTCCCTGCTCAGGAGGACGACCTGGCTCTTCAAGGCCAGGGCTTCAGAAGTCAGAATGAGGTTGGCAGCGGTCAGTGGGCCTGCTGGTCACAGTCAGCGCTGGAGGTAGGGCAGAGCTGCCGTCACCATGGAGACAGCCTCTGCCTGGTACTTCTTTGAGGAGTCTCGGTCCTCCACAGGGGCCTGGATGCTGCAGACGTGTGTGGCAATGGTAGTGCAAGGGTGCGTGAGCGTGCCCCTGCCACCCCGCAGACCTTAGCTAGAGCCGGGGTGCCCTCCCGCCGGGGCTTAAGCGAGACGGATGAAACCAACTTAGATGCCGAGTAGACAGCCCAGCTCGACCCTGTGCTTCGCCAGTTCAGTTTCCTGGCTCAGTTCCTCCATGTCCAGGATGACCTTCACCCTCCAATCCCAGAATAGGGGAGCTCCTGCATGGCCAGAGGCCTTGAGCCTGGCCTGGCTGACACCAAGGATCCAGGAAACAGGGAGGCCTCAGTGTCTGGGGTGCACGGCGTGGGCCCCCGGCCGGCCCTGCCGTGGTCCTTACATCAGGAGACATTCAAACGCTCCTCGACGTTGTGGAATACTAGGATTTGACTTAGGTGAGAGAAACCCAGAAAGAAGTGGGGCTCTCAACAGCAGAGGAGTTTCAGGGGGTGCCTGGTAGCAAATGGGTTGCTGACTGATAAACCGAGTCAGATGGTCTCAGGGTTACGATGGCGAAGAATCCCCGACAGCTCAACCCCACGAGGCGTGCATCCCTCAGACTTCGAAGTCCCCACCCTAAAGGGCAAGTCATGGGGAGCAGATGACTCCTAACCCCCTTCACCCCGTGGGGTGCCCTCCCTTCCGAAGCATTCATCTGTTTCTTTCTTGCCCTGTGACTGGGAACATGTGGCCTAAGGAACGAGATTCAGAAGCAGAGGGACTGCATGGCCCGTGACAGAGCCTGGTGCCCGGGGAGGTTGGGACATCCCTGTGTGTCCCGTCTGTGAAGCCAAGTAGCAAGGGGGGGTGGGGGGGGCGAGAGTGTCCTGCTCTGGGCTTGGATTTTACTGATCCAAGCAGGCGAGGGCTCGGGCAGCAGTGACCTGACCAAGGTCATGATGGAACTCCCTCGGCTCAGCAATAGGCTGACCAGATGCACTGTTCTAAACGGGACAGAAGACACCAGTCCTGTCCCGTGTCACGCGGTGCGTACGGTCAGCCCGCGGACACCTTGAATTCAGCCCAGGGCGACGAGGCGGACCGCACGTCCCCTTGTTTCCTGTCCTTTTGAAATGGGACATCTGGTCAACCCCGTTAGCAAGGACTACGGTGCCCCCTCCGTGGTCTGCGTGGGAGGGGAGAGTCCTAGCCCTTTGTGAGTCTTCACGTCACACTGGTGAGAAGATGAAAAGGCCTTCGTGTTTACGGAGAAATAACAAAGAAACAGAGCCCAGGGGTTCGGAAGGGTTTTCTCATCTTCCTACCGAGAGGCAGACCTTCTTAGTATTTTGACACCCTTTCTGATGTTCTTCTATGTGTAGACTTTATTGTTTAAACCTCATTAAATATACAGTTTTACAGTCCACTTCTAACTCTATCTACTACTACAGCTTCCACATCGTCAGGCATTTGCTGACTTTGTCGAGAGATTGTATTGCTTGAAGAAGTGACAGTACTGATTTGCAGACATGTTCTTCCCCAGACATGCAGAACGTGGTCTCCTTAGTACAAGGAGAAAGGGCTTCAGCTGTGGGGTGGTTTTGACCACATGGGGTTGTGCGATAAGCAATACGGTATGAAGCCTCCACTGCATCTCCTCGTCTTTCCTGACATCACGTAGGAAGTGACAGCTGGAAGCTTTCCTAAGTGCCAGTAAATAATGTGTTTCTCGTTTTCATACACAGGATGTTTGGTCCCTAAATGTCCCATGCGTAGGGAGGGTTCCCTGCAACCGCTGGGTAATACTCCCCCCCACACAGCACACACGGCTCAGGGCGGTGGTCCTCCCCTGCACACGAACACCCGGATGTGACGCGCCCTGCAGAGCGTGTCCTTCCCTCTGTGCGTGCCTGAGGCCGCACCTTAATAAATCTGCTGCTTGCTTCATTCTTTCCTGTTACAACACTAAGAATGCTTTTGTCCAGCAACAAATAGATTACTAATCTCTTCATGTAATATGTGTCTTCCCCTGCCCCATTCACTAGATTCCTAGAAGTGTGGTTTTGTCTCTATTTCTTACCCCTCTGGGTCCCAAGTTCAGCCCTTTTCACCTGGTATACAAGCCACACAGCTCTGTCACCGGCGGTGTTCTTGCCTCTAGTCACATCGGCAGCTTCCTACATCCTTGAATTTGCTCTCCATCAATTCTGAATGATTTTTCCTTCACCCACAAACAGCTCCTGCTCTTCCCTGAGTTTGGGGTGTCCTTATCCAGTCCCACCTCCACCTCCCTTACCCATTTAACCCCGGTTATCCTTTAAGACATAGCCATGATGTCATCTCTAAGAGACCTTCTCTTATCCCCAAATTGGTCAGTGACCATTTCTTGCACTTTTATCGTAAACTGAGCACATGGCTCTCAGAGACATACTGCACTGCGTCATATTTCTGTTTGTGTGTGTCTGCCTTCTATAGTAGATCGTGAGTTCCTCAGGTTCAGAAACGGTGTTGGGTTCACCACCACAGTCTCTATCTGACAGTTTTCAGAAACGTTTGTAACCTTGAGCAGTGAAACCAATCATATAAAGAAGACGTTACATATGTAAGACGCCTGGGGTCAAGTTAGTTCTCACAGGATGTCGTTGATTTGGGAGATTCAGCAACTCACGGGTTCTCGTGCTCGGAAGACCAGAAGGGTGCTTGGTGGCTGTAACGGACACTGTTGGTTGTCTGTTTGCATCTAGTTCCCCTTTCTTGCTCCCGAATCGGGGCTTCATTCCTCTTCTATACACCCCACCCCTGGCACTGCCAGAGACATCGATGGGCACAGCTGTTAATCCACCTCCTTTGCCAATGATTGATTCTAGAATGTGCCTGAGGCTCATTTGGGACCACTCAGATTGGAAAAGAGAGATTTTCTGTGTCATTCAGGGTGATTTCCGAGAGCTAATTCTCTGTCTCCCTCTGCGTGTTCTCGTGGGTAGATGCAAGGCTGTTCTCTCTGGGAAAGCCATCTGATCCTGTTCTGTCAGCCCGGGGACAAAGTCAACACACAGAGGAAAGCCCGACACTGAGGATCCTGAGGAAACCGAGTTGAAATTGTATAACACTTCTGGTTATAGAATTCCATGTCTTGTTACTTCCACCCATTAAGCTCTGTTTCTTGGTGTTTGTAGTCAAAAGTGTCCCAAGTACGTGCATTACGTCAGCATGAAATCAGGGGGCGAGAAGACCCGCCCACACCACTCCTGTCTCTCTGGCTTGTCATTCCTCCCACACGCTGACAGGGCTTGAATCACAGCCCCTTCAAATTCGTGTTGTTGAAGTCCTAACCTTCAGCACCTAAGAGTGAAACCATATCTGGAAACAGGGTCATTGCAGGTGTAATTAGTTACGCTAAGCTCAAATCATCTGGAGTAGGCTGAGCCCCAAATGAATTTTGACCTGTGTCCTTACAAAAGAGGGAAATTTGGACACAGACATGGACGTGTGTCATCGGAAGATGAAGACAAGAATTAGGATGATGTTTCTGTTAGCCTCAGAATGCCAAATATGGAGCAAAAAACTCTGAGAAACTAGGTTGCACGCATGAAGTAGATTCTTTGTCACCATCGTCAGAAGGATCCAACCCTACCGACGACTTGTCTTAGACTTCTAGCCTCCAGAAGGATGGGACAATGCCATCCTGTCATTTAAGCCCCTCAGTCTGTGGGCCTTGGGTATAGCAGCCCTAACAAACTAACGCACCAGCATCATTTCCGAGTCAGGGCCGTTGCTATGCTCACAACGCTCTCACACCCGATGTTCAGATCTCAGCTGAAGGGTCCCCCCATACACAGAGGGCTTCCAGCACCCCTTAATCTTGAGCAGCCTCACTCGTTACATTTCAGCATCACCCTCCGCACGCACCACTCTCTCACGGTTTTCTTGCAGATTGAATTGCCTGTGTATCGTGCGTAGCCCCGACTAGAAGGACGCTTCATCAGTAAAGGAGTTGAGGAGCATGGCACCCCAACCTGTCTGTTGGAAGTACATTGATTATTTTGAATTGTGGGTACTTGAAAAACAGCACATCCAGGGAGGGGCTTTCCCTGAACTCCTCTTACGTGCCCCAGGGTCCCAGGGAACCCAGTTGTCCTCGGTCCCCTTCCTAGGAGCTTCATCCACCAGGAAAGACTGACTTTTACCACGGGAGAGGAGACATCACACCCAAACTTTGTTACAAATGACCATACCTCCCACCTACTCTTCTAGGGGTCCCTTCATCTCTCCTATAAATTAGTTACTCTCCTCTAAGATGCCTGCACCCCTTGTCGCCTAGAAACAAAATAACCTCTGGACTGGGCCCACAGCAACCTGGGTCCCAAGCACTGTTCGTAAAGGTAACGAGAAAGCAGGTGCGCCTCCTGGGCTGACGACTGAGTTAGCGTCCCTGCGTTAGCCTTTCTGCACCATTAGAAATGCTCCCTTCTCTTCATGTCAGTGTTCTCTTTCCCTTTCTCTTAGAGGCCCATCGACTTGTCTCTAAGTGAAGCATCATTTGGGCTTCTGCCTGAATCAGTGCTTTCCAAATAGTTGTTTTCCTTGTGGGAGAAGCTACCAAATCATGTCACAAAGGGCGTACGTAGAAGAGGAGGAAGGGTGGCCCTTTCTGTTTTTTAGGATCTGTCACAAAAGCCAATGGAAAAGATAAAGCTGTTGTATATGAACTGACTGACTCATTTCAGGCATGACTAATACAAAACTGTAAATATAATATATATATGTATTCTTTATTCATATGAAATGTAAATTTCACATGATTTATATAAAAGTATATAAACCGTTATCGGTGGTGTATTCAGAGACAGACTGCATTTAAGGATCTTCTCGTTCAAACGAATGTATACAGCTAATTCTAATGTTAATAGGACCCTTGTGAGTTCATCTGAGAGCAGAATTGCCCACGGTGTATTTACATTATAAATTAGCACATTTTATTATGTCCACTCCCATACCATTTCCAATGTAGTCAGTTATTTTAATATGATATATTCAAATGGAATTAGCAATTAAAATGACATTATTCATACAACGTAAGTGTTTGCCCTCAATCTTTAGGAGGAGGGGTATTTATAATGGACTAAATTTATCTCTATGCCTGTGTGGACTGTTTTAATTGTACATGATATTTTCTTGGTGTTGATATGATCAGAAATTCTGCTTTAATGCTTCTATTCATTTCTCATGGGAGGAGACTAATTTACATTTGGGACATTGTTAGAGTCCATGTTTAAATGATCACATTTGAAGATGTTTGCCCAATAGGGTCTCTGTCCTTCATTTAAATTCAGTTATTATATCTCCGATGCGTTTTCTGAATATGTTATTATATATAACGATTTGTAATTTTTACCATGTGGTAGAAATTCATCAAAAAGTAGTATGTTCTTCATTATCCTCAAGTTAGTTTCTATACATATATTTTGGAAGCTCTTGTGAGGCAAGGGCCATTCTTTTTATGTCATTGCAGTTCTTATAGTGTCAGTCAATCTATTAAGTGCCTAGAACAGTGCCTGATACTACTACTCCCTCAGGGCTGTGGTAATAAAGCACCACCAACTGGGGGCTCAGAACCGCAGAAGTGTAGTGCTTCATTGCCCTGGAGGTGAGCAGTCCAAACTCAAGGGGCTGGCAGGGCCAAGCTGCCTCGGAGACCTGGTGGTGAATTCCCGCTTGCCTCTTCACAGCTTCTAGTGGTTAGACAGCAGTCTTCGGTGTTCTTTGCTTCGTGGCCGTGTCACCTCCATCTCTGCTTTCATTGTCACGTGACATTCTCCCTGTGTGTTTTCTTGTCTTCCCGTGGTGGTCTTCATACAAGCACACCAGCCACATTGTACGCCAGCACGATTTTATCTTAACTAATCATGTCTGAAATGGTCTTATCTTCAAATAAGGTCACGTTCAGAGGTATGAGGGGTTAGGACCTCAGTATATCTTTTTGGAGGGCACACAGTTCAACCCATAACTGGAGGTAAATAGCACGTATTTGTGGAAGAGTAAACAAACATGGAATTTTGCTGGATGTTATTAATGCATTTCTACTACATCTACCAAAGAAGTATTGGCCTAGGTCATCAGTTCCCAAGCAGTGGTATGTGTACCCCCAGGTTCAGGGGTACGCAAAAAATAATCAGTCATGGAAAAAATACCAACTAAAGTAAAAAAATGCAAAATGTTAGTTATGGAACAATAAATGTTAAGTTTGAATCACTGTTCATGGAGACACTTCAAAATTAGATCCCATTAGTGGATGATGATGATGGGTGAGGGCGTGGCTATGAGCCCTCCCCCCAAACCGCTCTTCTGCCATTATGCACACTTTCTGCACAATCCATTTGCGATATTGCTAGAACTTTCCCAAACATATAAATATACCCGTAGCCAGACTGCTTGAGCAGTTTAGTTATTAACTGAGTAAAAGTGCATTGTCTTTAATCAGGATTCTTTTCAGGTAGTTTTTCTATTTCATGTTTAAATACTTGATCATCATTATTAATATTTAACTGTATTATGACTATTGTAAAATTAAAACTGTGGTTTGTACTTTTAGTGTAGTAAGTAATTTTTATTTCCTGCCTTATGACCTCATTTCCATTATTTTACATTAAGAGAGGCACTGAACAAAAGTGTCAATATTGAAAAACAGCTGTTTTAAAACAAGGGGTACAATTTATAGGAGTGGGTTTTAAAGGGGTGCACAGGTGGGAAAAGGTTGGGAACCACTGGCCTAGGTAGCTGAGTGAGAAAAGAACATTATCAGAAATGAAAATCATTTATGAGGTTCAACTTATTTAAAAAGCCTCTAGAAAAGTGTTCAACCTCACTAGTAGGATTGATGGCATTGCCATAGGGGTCAGAGATTGTCCTCAACAACACAGAAGATGAGAAAGCACATGCCACCATTTCCTTGGGTTCCAGCTTCTCTTTTTAGGGAAGTTCCCGATCTGTCCTCATGGGTCATATTGCTCTGCTCTTGTGGTTTATCAACCACCATGTACTTTCCTCTGATGGAAAACTTACTGCAATTGTGATTTTACATTCATTTGTTTGCATATTTAATTATTGCTTTTTCCAGCTGACCTTACGTTCCCAGTGATGGTTTCTATTTTTATTTCTTCTTATATCTGCAACACCAAGCATGGCACGTGAGAGTAGGGGCTCAGTAATTATTTGTGGATTGATGGACCGACTCAATGAATAAAAAAAATTGGGGAGATGGGCTAACATTTTACCTTTTCAATGGCACAGGAAATATTTGTTATCGTATTTGTTATAAATGGTTACATATTTGCATGTTATATTATAAATATATAAATTATATATTTTTAAAAGATTGATTTAGTATTGTTAAATAAAATGCAAGCAAGATTACAGGGGCAATGTTTATCTATTTAGATGCACTAACTATTTTCAAGTGGTTGACCAGCACTCAGTTACACACAAACATTGAGTATGCTAATTACAGTTAGTAATTATGCACTTGTTATATCAACTTTTTTTCTTGGAAGGACTGTAAGTAATCCCAATTTAAGTTACTAGGTGCACTTGAATAGTATAATGCTCAATTTTGTGTAAATTTATATTTTATATTAGTTTTAAATTTATGTGAGCTTATCTTTTCCCCATTCCATCTAATTTAGTTAGACTGTGTTGCCTATTTTACCCTGAAATTAAAAGAGGATGTATAATATTTTATGCACACACACACACATACACACACACACACACACCAGGGCCAGAGTGACACTAATTACTCCTCTTCAATTCCAAGTGAATCCTACTCTCCTTAGGATTTATGGAATCATCTTCCTAATCCATGCTGTTAAAAATGAATTAACTCACTCTGATATTGTAGAGAATGTCTAATTATTTAATTATCTCTGTTATGTGAATAAAGCTAGGGTGAATTCCCTTCCTAGGATCATCACGTGCTTCCTTAGGGAGAAGCTTCATTTGAACGCGCAGCAAGTTCACATGCACGCACACGCACACATCATAGTGATACAATGGCACAGCGCAATTTTAATTAAAATTATTGAGACTATGTTGTTGCCTTTTAAAATCATCTTCCTCTGAAAATGATTGAAAGTGGTGATGCGTGTGCTCCCTTGGGAGACTCGGCAATTGGTACCTTTCAGTCCCTTTCCTGAGACCACGCAAGGATTCATCCCCAGTCCCCGGTTGGGCTCTTTCGGGAACAGAAATGCCACGCTCTTGGCTTGCTGTTTCCAAACGTCACCATGGCGATCACCCACGCAGCACCAGTAACCCTTCTCATGACAGCTCACTTTGAGATTCAAGTTCCACGTTTTCATGATTATCGGAGGGTAATTATTTCATTACTCAAGGGAAGAAGATTCAGAAGGTAAATAGCTCTTCATTAAATCTTAAATGATTCTAGTCTTTTTAGACCACAGAAATGCCAAATATTAAAGTGATGAAATTCAAAAGAGTCAAACATGACTGAGAATTTTTTAAAAATCGATTTTTGGAATAGGAAAGCCATAAATATTTTTTTCTCTAGGGAAAACATCTTGCGTGAAGTACAGGTATGTTGTGTCAATAATGCATGACTCAAAATCATTTCTATGTTAAATCAATGCATGGAATTGCTTGTGTAGATACTTGAGTAGAAATGCCTGTATGGAAAAGAAGAATTTTATAAATTGATCTGGCTGGGGAACAGGAATTGTCATATTTTATACGGCACACTTTTTTTCTCTACTTCTAAACAAGAATTTTATTGTAAAAGAAAGGCTTTCCATTGTACAGATGATTCTTTTGTAAAGAATTAGTGTTTCTTTACTACGCTGTTGATGTGTAAAAATTACGCAGTTGAAAATAAATGTGAATGTGCGACGTTTCAAAGTATTCTTGATTTTATGAAACGTCACGGTGCAAGGGTGAGAGTGACAGCACACTTTGGAAGATTTAACAATCTAGTTTAATCTTTTTTCTGTCTTCCTATCTTTCCTTTCCCTCCGGCCTGATTCACTGGCCCTGTTTCTCCCAAAGGTAATGCACCCCTTGTTAATCTGGGCAATCGCCCTGACACCGATGTGAGAGGAACCATTGCAGCCACTGACAACCAGCCTGCAAGCTTCTTTTTTTTTTTTTTTTCCTGCGTTTTGGTATGTGGGTAGCTCCCTGACCGGGAATCGAACCCAGGCCGCAGCGCCGACGGAGCCAGCGCCGAAGCCTTAAGCCGCTGCACCACCAGGGAGCTCCCTGGGCTGCAAGCTTCTTGCAGTTCTTTTTACCAAGTGACACATGAGTCCCTCCTACAACCGGGTCTGACAAAACATTGTCTCAGAACAAACTGACCCCAAGAGGCGTGCCTTGGACTGCAGCACCCAGGAATCTCCTGACCAACTGTCCGCTCCTCCGCTCTGCAGCGTCGTCCCTGCCTGTAAAACCTCACGGCCGTCCCCAGAGCGGGCTAAAGTCCGCCCTTTTCCTGGGACCTGGGCGTTGGGAATAAACTTACTTTTCTTCCAACTTGTCTCTCAGTCTTTGCCTTATGTTAGGTAACAATGAGATCGTTGAGAATTATAGGAATTTGGGGAGTATTTAAATGTAAACACAGGGGGTTCCCTGGTGGTGCAGTGGCTAGGTTTCAGCGCTCTCAACGCTGCAGCCTGGGCTCTATTCCCAGCCAGGGAACCACTCCCCCCCAAAAATATTAAAATGTAAACATTAGCCCAACTGCAGTGCAAGAGGGTCATATAGCCGAAGTGTCCAAACCACGACTCTCCTGAAAGGGACCTTGAAGTGCTACACAAGTTTTAAGCCAAAACTGTTTGGCTGACTAATACTGTATGTTACTTAGCTTATATCCACTATAAGACAAATATTTTGAACCATACTGTGTTCTTTCTAAAGACTGGTTTTCCTTTTTTTTCGGTTCCATTTTTTTTCTGTGTTTCATCTGACAAAAAGTCCATTAAAGATTTTAAAAGAGATTTGAGCTACGTGGTGATGGAAGGAGAGCTGACTCCGGGTGGTGAACCCATAACACAACACACAGACGATGCGCTGTAGCATTGTACACCTGGAAGACCACGGAATTTTTGCTAACCAATGTCACCCCAATAAATTAAAAAAATGTTTTAGGGACATTTAAAAGCCCAAACAACAAAAACAGAAACAAAAAAAAACCAAACCCAAACAAAAACCAAACAAACAAGAATTGAAGGTACATGGAATGTTCACTTCTACACGTGACCGAGGGTGTGCAGTTCAGGAGTAGTGATTTAATTTTGACCTCTCTGAGATCCTGTAGTTGTATGACATACAGACTCAAAATGAGAAAAAAGGAACTCAATCACAATCACCTTCCCAGAGGAAAAACAATCAGTATTAAGCCCATTTTTTCCTTTCTTGGTCTTCCGTATTTTCCACTGCTGTATTAATTTACCTACAGTGGGGACAGTTTTTCTTTTCTTTCTTCTTCTTTTTTTTTTCTTACTTTAGGAAGGAAAATTAGCCAGACTTGATTGTTGGAAGGCTCACTGATTGAGTAATTAATTAATTAAAAATTATTCATTCATAAACCTCTGGAGAGATGAAGTGGGAAGGTTAAGAGGTTCAGAGAGGCTGTGGCTGTCAGTGCCTGTTTGCTTATAATTTATAGGTAATGCATTAAAAATTCACCTAAGGAATTCTAGCTGGCACACCTCTCTAAAAATACAGAGTGGAAGATGGACAAACACAAACAATAGCTGTCCACTACCAACACAACCGTGCACGTCATTGAAACACTCAATGGCTGTTAGGGTTTTCAAAGCCAGATCCTATATCTGAATACCAGTAGGGTTCTCCTGAGGTTAGCAGAACATCAAGGGGGATCACAGTCCAGCATAAAACAGCCAACACATTAAACAGAGCATGTCCTGGTGAACTGACCATTCTGACATTCCTCTTCCCTCATGGTCCCCTGGAACTTCTCATGACCTACAATCTTCTCACTGAACTTATCTCCATGTCACTCACTGAAGTTCCTTTCCCCTATCCCTGTTCCTCCAATTCTATGGTCTTATTGAAGAAACAGTCAAGATTTCAATCAAACAGCTTTTTAAGCAAAGTAATTTAGATATCTTCAATCCAAATGCTGTGTGTGTGTGTGTGTGTGTGTGTGTGTGTGTGTGTGTGCATGTATGTGTGAGAGAGTTTAAGGGTGAAGACTTGGGTTTCATAATAAAATGGCCCTTAAAGTTGTTTACTTTCAAATAAAAACTGTTTTCCTTTAAAAAATATTAAAGCATATTTAGCATACAATATTACATTAGTTTCATCTGTGCAGCATAGTGATTGGACATTTATACACTTTATGATGTGATCATCACAATATGTCTAGTAACCATCTGTCACCATGCAACGTTATTTAAAAGAAATTTCCTCTGCATTATTGCTGTGGTCAGGTCAAACTTCAGCCAGGTTTCAAAATAACATGTTTTTCTCTCCTTAAAGTTGCTATCTATAAACGTTGGTCAAAAATATTTGTTGCTAGTATCACAAATCATCACAATATACACATTAAATATCTAACAGTTTTGTCGATGATTCCTCAATAAAGCTGGAAAAAGTTCTTGTTGCAGTTACCCAATTTGCAGCAGAGCTTTGAGGGCATTTGCATAGCATTGTGAGTTTTAGAAATATAAATGGGAAAAAGACTCCTGAGTAAATAAGCTGAGAAAGCACCAGTGTTAGAGCTTCCTACTTTAAGTTTTAAGTGTAGTAGCAAGGTAAGCTAATTGTGCTGCAAGTTAAATGATCTCCGTGGCTTAACAGCAGAATTTATTTCTAAGGCAAAGCCCTCTTTGACTCTGGGGGATACTTTGAGGCAACTATCGTTGATGTCGTAGTTGAATGGACTTGTGGCTCTTCCAAGAGTGCCATGGGAAGAGGAGAGAGAGAGAAGAGAAAACTCAGCAGAGACTTCTCACTGGCTCGGTTTGAAAGTCCACGTGTCACGTCTTCTCATGTATTGTACAGAACCATTAGCCTCCTCCGGTCCCACTGACAGCCCTGGGCTGGGGCTGAGGTAGGAAATAAGAACTGGTATCAGCAAGTCCTAGATGAGTATTTGGGAAAAGGGCAGGAGAGTATGTGCAGAAGCGGAGAAACCCTAAGCTGCAGAAAGGCAGGCCTTATTCTCATCGGCTCTCACTGGAGGATTTTCTATGATAGGCTTCTGGAGGATGGAGCTTTTAATAGAATGAAAGGAAGCTTCTGGACAAAGACACGGCACCCAGTGCACACACGAGGTAACGTAGTTTGGAGAGGAAAGGACATGGTAGCAGTTTGAAGTAGGCTGACCAGACGGACCGATGTAAATGAGACAGAAAACAACGGTCCTGTCCCGTTTCAAACGGTCCGTCTGGCCAGCCTAGTTTGAAGGAAACCAGACACTTTGAAATTAAAGGAAAAAAAATCCATCAAATAATGCAGTGCCCACCAAAAAAGTGCTATGCTAGTAGTAAACATTATTTGTTCAGTTAGTGTGGACTAATGGCTACGATCATGAGCAGAAGAATTTACTAAAATAACCTCTTAGTTTCATTTGGTGTTAACAACTATACCAACGACCCTAATTAATTGCCAAAAAGAGAAAAAACTCTTAATAACTCTGTCATCATAGACCATCATGTAAATGAGCTTTAAAAAGTAAAATCTGAAGAGCCATCTTGCCATTCATTTATCTGAACTAATTATAATGTAAGAATAATTCTCACAGCAGGAGAAAACTGAGGAAACGCATGCTTTTTTTTTTTTTTGCAGGAAGGCAAAACATTTTAGATTTGACATTAAAATTTTGGAAGAAACAAAGGGCTTCCTTTTTTTGCGGAGTGTTTTGTTTGTTATTTTTGTTACGATTATCACATTTTAAAGGAACTATTTGTAAAAAATATTACGCTATAGAAGATTAAGTGAAATGTATTTTTTTATTTTTATGATTTTCATGAAAAATACAGCTAATATACAATATTAGAGTTGTTTATATACCGAAGGAAGTGATCTCCATGATCTGTTCAGCGACCATGGGACACTGTGATGCTTACAGTATTGATGACGACAAGAGGCTGGCTGTCTGGGAAGTATCCAGTGGGCGGAGTTGGGTGGGCGGGGCCTCAGTGCGTCAGCAGGGCGGAGCAGCGGACCTCACCGACCAATCAGATCCCGATGTGGCCGTGAGGGGGCGGGATCCACGCAGGAAAGATGGTGCCCGCCTGCTGGCTGCAGGGGAGGACGATCCCAGTCAGGGCAGATGGGCGCCTGTCCTGCAGCCCCTGCCCCAAAGCCACACACCTGAGTCTGACACCTGTGTGCCCCTGACGCCCCCGGAGTCACCGACCCTCCGCCGGAGCCCCAGGTGAGTGCCTGCGAGCCAGCGGGTCTGCGCGCAGAGATTTAAGATGCCGCCGCCGTGTCCTGCAGCCTTTGGGCTCACTGGTCGGTCGGAATGGCCACTGTTCTCACAGGCAGATGTGGGGGCTCCTCTTCCAGCAGCAGTGCGCCAGGCTGGGCGGCCTGCGCTGGGGCCGGGGTCCCTCCGTCCTCGGGGGGCACCTCCGGGCCGAGCGTTCCCTCCTGAGTCTCTCCCGCCTCTGAGGTTTGGGGCCGGCTCGTTCACATCTGGCGCCTCCTCCCGGCCTGGAGGTGGCTGCTGCTTGGTGTCCCCCGGCCTGCAGGTGGCTGCGGCTTGGTGTCCCCCGTCCTCCTGGCCTGCAGATGGCTGCTGCTTGGTGTCCCCCGTCCTCCCGGCCTGGAGGTGGCGCTGCTTGGTGTCCTTCGTGACAAGCGTCTGTTCGGTTGGACTTCAACTGGGTCTCCAGGTGGCCGGTTCCGTAATTCAGTTGTCATTTTAGCGTGCTCACGTGTACCCACTGGGCCACCTCGGGTCTGCTCGCCCCGCCTGTGCCGAGACTGTCCCACGGGGATGACATGCATCAGCGTCTCGTTGTGTTTTCACGAAGAAATGATCTCCAGGCCCAAGACGGAGAAGGTATTGCACTTGGGCACCCATGGCTCTGCCTAAGTGGTTGTTTTTAGGGCTGCTGTCATTTTCAGCTATGGCATGGAAAATGTGTTACATCTTGGGCAGGAGGTTCACGTCGTGGCAACTCGTTTTTAGCTGTGGGAGTTTGGGTTTGCTAGTGTTTACCCCATGGAGCCACAGGATGAAAAAGAGGTGCTAAGATAAGCTGTGATGGCACGTAATGGGCACCTCTCCATCGTTGGTCTGTGATATTTATTGTCGTTATTACTTGTTATTTTCTGTGGAATAGTTCCCTCAGTTCTTTATTTTTTTACCCTTATCACTGTGGCTATTCACATTTTCTTGAGTTTCATTACCTTTACTTTGGAAAGAAAATCCTGTATTTTATAAACTAATTTATCCTATTATGTTAAAAAGTGTTCCAAAAAAAAAAAAAAAAAAAAAACCTCCAAAGAAGAAATATATTTGGAAACATTTAAGAATAGTCTAAGAAGAAACCTTAAAACTCTTCCCAGAAGCAGGGGGTAGCTTTAAGTTCTGTGTCTGGTGCAATCAGTTTTTTAAAAATTTAATTTGCCGTGTGTGAGAAAAGTTGCAGTGTCAGCATAGAGGCAAGGAAAGCTATATATTCTGATAATTTATTTATCCATTGGAATATATCTAAAGGAAACTCATTAATATTATATACAAAAAGAAGAATCTCATGAACTTCATTTACATTGCCCATTCTGACCTGAGATAAATAGAGAAAAAAGTAGATTACAAGGGTTCTGAGTCACAGAAAGTCATTTCTTTATTTTAAATAAATTATCAATGGAGATTTTACTATGATATGCTTCTGTAGGATTTTGCCTTCATTTTGATTTCAGTGCATGATAAATTTGGAAGGTGGCCTGGGCTTACTAATAATCTCATTCATCTCAACCTCATGTGTCCATAAAGTGTTAGTATCTTTTGCTAAGAAAATTATCCAAAACTTATAAATAGAGGAGTATGACTGAATAACTTTTCAATGTCGTTGTTTATCAAACTCAGATAATTATTTAATTTTATAGGAGAATGCACCTGTATTGACTTAACTATTTACTACTTAATCCTATTTTTATGATTTTCCATTTATACATTAACTTGTGTTTCTGACTTGTAGAAAAAATGATGTCAGCTGTTACAGTTTTATTTCTGTGTAAGACGTTAAACAGTTGTGCATCTATTCACAAATCCATTTCGACATTCTTTGACTGATTATTGTCACAATGAATTATTCTGACACTTGTTAGAGAACAGTAAGGAAGATTGTGTTTAAGGGACTACTACCATGGAGGGGTGGTAGATATTGGGGGTAGTAGTCTCTTCTACACTGACTTGGTGATATTCCTGCTGCCATTGGGTGATGCAGGGCAGACAAGAATAAACACTGAAGCCCAAGGTCAAGGCCTAGAGGGCTTAAAGGACCCTGACTGAACTTGGATTCAGGGGAGAGTCGTTGCCATTATATGAGAATAAATCTCTGTTTCTCAAAATCTCCTTTGAAATAAGCTTGGTACCTTACTGGTTTCTTCACTAATAAATTAATAAAAAAATCTTGGATATACATTCATTTTATATGGCTAAGAGAGTCGTGGTTTGAATTTAAATATGTATATACTCTAATTCCTCAGTGATGAACTCATTCTTATGTGAAGGTTTTGGAAACATCCACTTTCAAAGATGGGGAAAAGATAATGTCCCTCCATAGTAGGCCGATCCAACTCTTATCAGTCAGTTTTTTGTTGTTTTTTTTTTTAAATGAGTAGAGCACTCAGTGAGAATATCAATATCTTCAACAAGAATATATTCAATTAGTCAGTAACAAAAGTTTCTCTTACGAACATTTCCACATTTTAATATTTTAGGGTATAAGGATGATCAGAAGAAAGCTAAGTAAACCCATTTTATATGTACCACAAATGTAAAATATATCAAGATACACATGCTATCAGGTATTGCTTAGGGGAGAGGTATATTTTTTAAGTAACATTTTAATAAGTAGAACAGCATCCTGTACAGATAATAAGTTTTTATACCTGGAGTTTGCATTGCCAATAAATATAATTTTGGAAAATGAGATAGCAGTAAAGATGAGAGTCATGAGCTGACCAAACATTATTTTATGTTTCCAGTGCTTTCTATTCTTTCTACTTCTTTTTCTTCCTTTCACATACTGGTCTGGGCTCAAACAAGAAGGAGTGTGGGTAGTTTTAGGAGAATTAGTTAAAAAGGGACTGCAGTTGTACCTTGGTCCTCGACTGCTTTGAAACTCGTTGAACTTGCAACTCGATGCACTCTGACATGACCGTTCTGTCCCGGTCCTCATCGTCTGTTTGGTGCTTGATGCACAAGCTAGAACGTGTCGGTGTCGATGGCCTCATGACGCGCTCCCCTTTCCGGCTGAAACAAAGGGCCACGTGTGAGTCACACAGTAGCTCTTGTCCTGTGCACATCCCCTCGCGGTCTTATCTCAGCTTCTGTGGTCACTGTGTGTATTTTTGGTTTCAAAATGCATTACATTTATTTACATGATTCCTGTGGGAAATACTTGTTGCAGATTCGTCGTTTGGGTGCTGGTCACGCCTCCTGGAACCAATGAACCAGCACCGAGGCACCACTGGACTTACAAAGCACGGTGTAAGGAGGCCAAAGCGGACAGTGCAGCCCATAACTGTGGCTGTCTGTTACCCAGGGAAGGGGCACCCCATAGGCGTCGTGACCTTGGGCTGAGGGAGCTGACCCTGCAGGGGAGGAACTGTGGGAATGAATTTTGTGACTTCACTCTCCTCCTTGCTCTGTCTCCTATGGATGCTCCTGATTGGCTAACTTTAACCAGGGGATAACATTGCTGGACCTGTAAGGGAGTCGGGAAGATGTGCTACATGCCGGGTGAGTACTCGACAGGGATGCTCGTTGGTAGTATACAGGAGAGGCGAGGCCAGGACTGTGGGTCCTTTTTAGCCAGGATCGGAGGGTTGTGCAATCCAGCTTCAGGCCAGGGGAGCACTTAGTGCTGAGTCCACACAAGGGAATGAAGAGTAGATGCCAGGGAAGGTGGAGAGATACAGAGCAGCCCCAGGAACACAGGTGGTTGAACTGAGTTAACATTCTACAAACAACAAACTCGGAACATCCCTTTAACCTGCCTAGTCTAACATTTCTTCGGGAGTAAAATTAGGGAGTTGGAATGGAATGACTGTTTTATCCTCATATATTTTTTAAGTGAAAAAATAGAAACAGGAAAAAACTTTTGCATCAGTTTTCAATTGCCTTCCTTCTAAGTCCTGTTTCTCAGAAGAGCGGCAGCTACAGACGCATCTTTTGTGTCCTTACATTATCATTTATCAGTGAATTCTCCCTGAAGGAGGCAATCAACACCAGGCTGATAGGGTCACTTTAATCAGAGCAGTAATGGCTTCCTCTACTCTATGAAGTTGATAGTTGCTCTGTCTGTAATGAGGAAGCAAGATGTGATAAAATGGTCAGCTGTAAGAATTAAGCATTTATATCCAAATGGAAGGGAAATTAATATTTTAATTAGATAGTCCTGTGAAGGCGAAAGGAGAAAGGAACTGAGTGTCTCCGTTACAAAAGAAGCAACTCGAGGTTAAGTGAGTTGACCGTGTACTCGGTTAGGCAGAGAGAAGGGCGGGGTTGGCGTTGGACCTGAGCCGTGTGCGTCCCAACCTGGAGGACTCTCTTCTGAGTGGCACGTGGAGACAGGTGTGTGAAGCCATATTGTCCCTCTCAAGGGTGTGCTTGGCTAGCTCCCCAGCTCGCCTGTTTCTGCTGATCACTGGCAGCTTGAAAAGGTCCTGAAATAAAACAAAGGCTCTTGATTAACCCCCATGCACAGTGTCAACATATCATTGATTCATTATCAGCACATCATGTTTCATTTCCCAGCTACGGGGATGGGTGGACGGCGAACGTGGCTTCTTCAAAACAGATGCAACTCGGTAAACATCCGAGTTCGGTAACAGACGTTCCTCTCACGGGTGAAGTCCTTCAACTACATAGAACGCTGAAACGTTTCCTTCTGTAGCATTCAACAGCTCCAGTTTAACAACAGTAAAGTAATCTGGCTTATTATTTATGTGTTTACCATGTTTTTCCATGATACTTTTGTCTAAAATTGTTAGACTCAAAATTGGGGGTCACCTTACGCAAGGGACTGATCTGCTGATACTGATTTCTTAATGCTGGATTTGAAAAGTAGGGGTCATCTTACACATGAGGGCATCTTATACTTGGAAAAATACTGTATTTATAAAAGCACTTCAAGATCAAGGTCCAGTATAGAGCTGCTCATGTGCTATTCAGACAGGTGAGATATCCATGCTATGAGAATTCATCAGAAGAAAGTTTATTTTCCATAATTTCTGCAATGAGGTAGTACACTTTCCCAACAAAGGACATTATTTGGAAGGACAGAATGATGAAAGCAGGTTGGGGCCAGGTTGAGGGGGACCCAAGGGTCTGGACTCCATGCCACCACATGCAGTATGCAGTCACTGCAGGTATTTGTCCATGGAGGGATGCGATAAAAACAGAATTTCGCTGAGACTCATCTGGCAGTCTGGTTCTGGGTTAATGCAAGCTGGTGCCAGTGCGTCTACCTCCAGTGATCCATCCAGCCCACTTGCATAATACCATGCTCAGATCTTGATCTAGATTGAGAGCAGTCAAAAGTAGAGGTGCATAGATAGCTTGCATCTATCTAGAAGGAGGCATCTGTTGTTTGTTCTGAGAGTACAGTGGAATGCTTTGAACTTGGGAAAAAGTGGATTGGTTATCAACTTTCCTATTGATGATGCATCAAAGTTTGCTGGAAGCTATTTTTTAGAAGGGGGTGTGTGTGTGTGCACGCATGTGTACACACATGCATGCACGCGCATGCATGTATGTGATTCTACTGAGAATGAATTTTAGATTTTATTTATATTCTCATGGATTCTTCAAGTCCTTAAATGAGTTGTTACATACATCAGTGTCTCAAGGGTGTATGCAGAAAGCATTTGATGCTCTTTGAGGCTGTGCAGATGCTGAGAATGAACAGATGGCATTCACCCTTCAGGTTCAGACACTGACTTGTGCTGAAACCCCACCACCCAGAGTGATTGGACATGTCAGTTATTCAGTCTGAATACCTATTTCAAAATGAAGCACACAGAAATAATGCCACCATTTAACAGGAAAGTCAGAAAAACCTTATCAGGAGTCGCAGATCTCACTTTTGTAGAATCTTTCTATTTTATAGTGCCTCATAATAAAGGAGGAGTTGGTAAATAGTGATAGGAAAAAGAAAGTCCTCCTTCTGTTCATGATGATGTTACAAATTCCAACCTATATTACAGTCTATCTTAATTGAGACCCTTATTTCTAATAAAGGAAATACAACTTAGTTATCAGGACTCTGATGTATGTACCACCAATAGCACAGACACGTTTGTTTCGGAAGGTAATAGTTTGCTTGTAACGATCACTGTGGCATGTTTCTCTTGTCCTTCAATGTCAGGATGACAATTGCATGCAAAACAACGTGGCCATTCAGAATGACAGAAGAATTAGTTCTTCTGGTGGTCTGAACATGGAAAGAAAAAGCAGTAGAAATTATTTTGAAACTCGGGGCATAGATATTGAGTTAGTTCTAATGCTATCAGTGACAGAAACAGTGATACAGTGAAGATGTATGCGTATTTCAGTAGACAGCAAAGGTACAAGGAATTTTAGTTAAAGGCAAGCTATTGAAACCAGAGATTCTGCAGTGCGAGACCTTGTGATGAGGTCTAGTACAGGGCCTTGTCTGGGGAATTACATACTCTAGGTGCCCATCTTGTCCCAGCTTGCCCGGGACTTCCCCGCTGCAGCACTAGACGCGCTGCAGCATTAGACGGGCCACATCCTGGGAAAATGCACCCTTAGGATGCATTCCTAAGTGACACAGTGTGAGTGCGCATCCTCCACGTTTCTCCCCTCGTGGAAGTCACCTGCACATGCGCAGCATCATGATAAGCACTGATAGCTCTGGTTTAAAAAGGCTGCTCAGGGCTGGAAGCCTTTGTCTTCCAAGTAACAGAAACAAGAGGCAATTTTTGAGCATAGACTCTCACTTCCGTAGACGTCATTTCCAAAGTTTCCTGGGCCTCAGGTGGATGGGAAAACTCCTTAACACGCCTCCAGACCCTTAAAACCTGCATCCAGTTGTGTCTGAGCGACGCTTAACCAGCAGATTGCGTTAGTCGCCTTGAGAGGTGTGCTGCGAGGGAATGCGCATGTGCCTAAATGTATGTCACACAGTGATAGCGACTTCGTTACAAACTTTCATGTTTGAAAATGTATGTTGTTGGAAACATCTTCAGATGTGCCAGAAGTACTAAAATAGACACAATCTGGGGGGCCGTCAGGAAAGCAAACGAACAAACCGAAAAACCGCTGGGTCAGGAGCACAGCTGTTTGCAGAGGGCATCGCGTCTTTTTTTTTTTTTTTTTTTACGGTCTTTTCCATAAGCCAGTGTGCTTTCAGGCACTGACTTGGACTTTCCTAAGGACAGACCCCGCCGGCGTGAGCACTTGAGTCCCTCGGGAATTAGATAAAATCGCCCTTCGGCCCGGATGAAAGCGGGCGGGCGTCCGCGTTGGCGCACTAGTTAGCTGCCCAGCTCCTGTCTGGAGGCTGCTCCCCCACAGCCGCCGTCGGGGCCCAGCGCCCTTCACTGTGCCGTGTGACACGGACGCTCCCAGTGCACGCCGATGCGGTCGCTTCGCCGTGATTTTTAAAGGATGGCTTGGAAGACAGGGGTTCGGCTTAGATCACTCGGGTAGGCCACAAACAAGGAAACCCTTGGACACAAAACACGGGGGCTGTCCAGAAGGTGGCCATAGAGGCGTTTGGGGCGGGATTCTCTCCCGGACAGCTCTCCTAGCACATCGAAAGGATGCCCGAGCTTGGAAGGCCCTCCCGGGGAAGGTGCAGTTAGGCAACTGTTTTCCCTCCCGTTGGGTCCTCCCGTTTCTTCCCTAGCATTCGGTGACGTGCGTCTTCATTACAATTCAGGGCTGCAGCGGTGGCAGACCGGCACTTGGGTTTTAAGTCGTTGTTTGTATTGTCTTCCAGCGCGCACCACTTCAGTCTCGTTCCGCCCGCCCCTGCCCTGCCCTGCCCACCACCCCTTCCCAGCCCACCCCC
>PVJL010013121.1:0-28237 GCA_004026885.1 Lyroderma lyra | reverse complement strand
GCCGAGCAGTGAATGAGAGTGGAATGATTCATAAGGAAGGGCTCTCCCATCAGAAGCGCGTGCACAGCCTAAGGAGGAGATGTGCGGATGCATCGACACGCCAGGGCGGTGGGTTTCGTAACAGACGCTGCTGGAAGGAATTGCCCTCGTGGGGCCCGATGGAGCCACGCGTGCGGAGCAGTGAGGTGCCGTGCACGTCGTGTGAGCGTGTAGTATTGTTCAGTGAGCGGGCTGGCTTGGCTTCCCCGGTAGACCCCTGTTTCCAGGGATGCACGGGGAGTGCATGCATGCATGCGTGTGTGCGTGCGTGTGTGTGCGTGTGTGTGCGTGTGTGTACGCGCACGTGTGTGCGTGTGTGTGCATGCGTGTGCGTGTGTGTGCGTGTGCATGTGTGTGCGTTGTGTGTGTGTGCGCGCGCGCGTGCATGTGCATGCGTGTGTGCATGCGCGTGCGTGTGCACGCGTGTGTGCGCGTGTGTGCGCGCATGTGTGTGTGCATGTGTGTGCGTGTGTGTGAGTGCGTGTGCGTGCGTGTGTGCGTGCATGTGTGTGTGCATGTGTGTGCGTGCATGTGTGTGTGTGTGCGTGTGTGTATCTGTGTGCGTGCGTGCGTGTGTGCGTGTGCGGGTGCATGCGTGTGTGCATGTGTGTATGTGCGTGTGTGCCTGCATGTGTGTATGTGCGTGTGTGCGTGCATGTATGTGTGCATGCGTGTGTGCGTGCATGTATGTGTGTGCATGTGTGTATGTGTGTACGTGTATGTGCACGTGTGTATATGTGTGCATGTATGTGTGCGTGTGTGTGCACGTGTATGAGCGTGCGTGTGTGCACATATACGTACATGTGTGTGTGCACGTGCATATACGTATGCGCGTGTGTGTGTGTGCACACATATACATACGCGTGTGTGTGCGCGCGCATATATGTACGTGTGTGTGTGTGTGCGCGCGCGCGTATATGTACGTACGTGTGTGTGTGTGTGTGTGTAACCCGCCTCCCCAGGCCCCTGGCCCACACCTGGTCTGACCTTGGTACCCAGACTACAAGTAATGCTGAAAGAAAGGACAAACAAGGGCCAAGGTCAAGAAGCAAGACAGTTAAAGTGTCACCCAAAGCTTCCTGGGGGCCTTCGGCAGGTGGTGTGCGTCACTTGTTTTCTGCATTCGTTCTGAGACATGATCTCTGACAGCGCGTCTGGGAACAAGACCAAGAGCAGACACAGCCACCGTGTCCCACCTGCCTGAGGCAGGCTTCTGGGGGGAAGGACGTGTGCACGGGAAGCTGGGACAGGTCGCCATTCACACCCGGGGCAGGGGCTTGGCCTTAGGGGTCACAGAGGAG
Organism: Lyroderma lyra; assembly: GCA_004026885.1. Lineage (NCBI taxonomy): Eukaryota > Metazoa > Chordata > Mammalia > Chiroptera > Megadermatidae > Lyroderma > Lyroderma lyra. The sequence continues at coordinate 26,897 of PVJL010013121.1, read as the reverse complement.
GAATCTGACATTATCAGTGGTCTGGCCCACAGCACGGGCCCTCGACCTGGAGGGCCGTTCTGGACCGTCAAGGGCTACAGGGGTGCTGACTAATTTGCTCATTTGGAATATATCACTTTACAGCAAAGGTGAGACTTGCACCTCCAGGGCATGATGTCATTGTCACAGCCAACCGAACCGTTCTCACATCAAGGCGGCCGGCCCTCCTACCACGGCCACTGAGAGAGCTCGAGCCCCCAGACAGTTAAACCACGCTGGGGCCACCTGGTACTTCAAGCACCTCAAGGGCCTTCATAAAACTGCTGGGTGACCACAAAGCTAACCACGGTTCCTCCGAGCCCAGCCAGCAGCGTGCAGCCGCAGGGCGGGCTGGGGGGGGAGGGGTGGCGCCCGGGGCTCCCGGCCTCGTGGGCACAGAGGCCCAGCAGCTAGGCCCGTTATCAGTTTCTCACAGAAACTCGCCGGAAAGCCCCGCCTGGCCGCCCCGCCTGGCCGCCCTGCTGTGCGTGCGCCTGGGCCGCCCGCCAGGGCCGCAGACCTGGGTCCTTAATGCTCACAAGAGTTTCAGTGAGTCAGGCCGAAAGGCGATCGGCCTTTCAGATGGAAGCAGCCGTCTTCGGTCTGTCTTGGGTTGAACAGAGGAAGGGCCCATGTGCCGGCAAGAGCGCCCCTTACTGGGGTGTCTGAGCGATGACTTGATTATCGGGGGCTCGGACGTGGTGGGAGAAGGCCCAGGAATACACTGACACCACCGGCTTCCTCTGCAGATCTTCGGTCTCCCCAACTCTGAACCGCCTCTCCCCGCCAACACACACTGTCTCACACAGTCTTAAACCGCCTGTGAGTTCTGTCTGAGGAAGCCTCCGAGGGCAGTTTGGTTAGCGAATCGAACACCCCTGGGGGTCAGAGCCTGGGTTGGCGCCCGGCGTCACCGCTGGCCGGCTCTGGGGTTGGGACACCGCACCTACTGCCCTGACTGCCCGTGCCGTCCGTACGTGTACAGTGGGGTCTGGGAATCTGTGTTAAAACAAACCAGCCTAGAGGATCATGCTGGCACTGACTCAAGGGCCACACTGGGGAACCCTGCTCGGGGCAGTCCGCGGGTGACGGTCAGAGGGCGAGTGACCCCTGGAAATGGCCAAAATAATCTATGTCGTTACCCATGTGTGTTTTGGGGTATCAGCGTCCCAAAGGGGCCTTAGAACCAGCAGCTTAGAACCAGGAGGCAGAACTGAGGAGAGGACTGTCACGGCTCCTGCAGGAACGTGGCAGCCCTGCTGGACGCGGCCAGGCTGTGGAGGCGCGGGAGGGTGGAGGGGTTCTGTTTGAGTAGGTGGCCACCCGGAAATGTGGGTTCACAGCTCGGTAACGTCCCAGGAGAAGTAGGAGCCAGAACTCGACCGTGGGGCCTTCCAACGCACAAACCAGTGACAACAGAGGGTCAGAGGGAGGAGGGATGGGGGTGGGGGGCACACAAAGCCCAAATTGTGAAGAAGAAGATGGTCCCTGGTCTTTATAAGTGAGGTGTTCCTGGGACACTGCTTCTTGTCAAACAAAGCTTAAGCAGATGGAGAAAGAAGACTCCAGAAACAGCAAAAGCCGTAGCGTTTTCCAAGTGGCCCCGGTCCATGAGCCCGTGCAGATACGTGGGCTACACGAAACAGGCCCAAACCCTTCCCCACTGGTCCTCCATCCTGACACACACCCAGAAAGCATCGCGTGTCCTCACCCTGAAACATGACTCACTAAAGATTGTTTGTTTCATGACCTGCCAACCCACGAGTCCCGGGAGCCTGGTGGAGTCCCACCGTTCAGGGATGAAAGAGAACCGGGCTCTTCTGGACGGACCAGCAACCCGCCCCCTGCTGCTGAAGGAAGTGGGAAGTGGGCAAGGTGAGGGATGGAGAAAAACAGTCAGAAGGAGTGAGTCACTCCAAGCCCATACGTGTTTACTGAGCACCTAGTACATGCTGTGCCGACCCAGGACATGAAGGACACAGGCCTTAGGGCAAGAGCCTGCTATGTTTTCCTGGCCTCATGACCTCCACTGGGGCATAAAACTCCAAAGCAACGAAGACTGTCCTGGGCCAGTCTCTCCTCATGGTTCCCATCTCTGGGCCACTCCCTCCCCTGTGGGTCACATCTCTGGGCCAGTCCCTCCCCTGTGGGTCACATCTCTGGGCCAGTCCCTCCCCTGTGGGTCACATCTATGGAAAGTCAATCTCTGAGTCTCAGGCCGGAGGAGTAAGCACCGAGACAGATATTTGAAACTGAAACTCCTTAGGTGGGAGGCGGGCTTCTCACTGCTCCCGTCCACCCCCGTGGGCATGTCAGGAGCCCACTTCTTATTTCTCTGGCTGAGCACCTGAAGAATTTAAGAATATGCCCATTCAGCGTCGACAGCTTCTTTTCAGCTCAACGGGACGGCCACCAACCACACCTTGAAAATAAGTTTTGCAGTATGAATGCTTGGCCCTGCGTCCAAAAGCTTCGGGCCACGTGCACTTGGCATTGAGAATGTTTCAGGTTGTAATGGTGATCTGCTGCACGCTCAGCATTACGTGACACACCTGGGCGGGGGCCTGGGGTAGCACCCTGCCATCAAGCACATCACTATTTCCGCGGGAAAATGTTTGGCTGTGAGCGCCAAATGGGATAAAGACGGGAAGCAGCCCTGTGTCCGTGCGGGTCGGCTGTTGCTGCCCAATGAGCTCAGATCCTGCCAGTTTGTTGAAGCCAAATACAAAATTTACGCTTTCCGAGCATTTGCGCTTTCAGAGTGGAGGCTAAGGAATGGTGGGCCCGTCACGGTCATCCGCACTGGCTGGGCGTTTATCACGGGCCAGCCGGTCTCCTCACTAAGTGGACCGGGTGAGACAGGCATTCCCACCGCCCACGTTACAGCAGGGACACCGAGGCGAAGAGGGGGTCGCGTGGGTGGAAGCTAGCAGCATGAGGCCTGGTCTCTCTCCCTAGGGGCAGGGCCTATGGTCTCAACCAAGATGCCCCGTGAAGACCCCGTGATGGTCACTGGGGGCCACAGCAGTCGTTGGAGGATGGAAGGGGCTTGGTGGGGGGGGGGCAGCTTGTTCTGCCACGTCTGACCTTACCGAAGCCTCCTTCCGGCCGGGAGCAGAGGAGCCCATTCATACGGGAAAGGAAGGAAGACACGGGCTCACTGGCTTCTCCCCTGCGTCGCAAGCAATCAGGAGCCTGGCATCCAAGCAGCCCAGAAGGTTCCCCTCCGAGGCCGGGTGCACTGCTCCTTACCCTCCCCGGGCCCCGTGACTGGTACCCTGTGCTCAGACGACACTCCCCACACCACTGTTGGAAGGACCTTCCTAAGGGCTACCTCTGGACACGTTATTTCTCGGCTGGAAACACTCCAGAACCACGTGCTCCCTGCAGAAGGAGCTCGAATGTTTCCACCTGCCCGCCGGGGCACCAGCGCATGCGCACCTCCTCAGGTGAACGAAACCACGGGGTGCCGTGGCATCGGCCCTTCTGCCTCCCCAAACTCAGCTCTATCGCTGCTAGTGGCGCCTCACTTTCAATGTTATTCACTTGGGGATTAAGCAAAGGCGTACCCCAATTTTAAGGCCCAGGTCAAACATGGCTTCACAGAAGACGTGCTGCGGCACAGACCATGGAAGGAAACCGGGGTGTCCTCGGCTCACGCACCCCTTCGTTTCCCTTCTCTTCCAAACGACGCTGAGTGCCTCTGCAGCCGAACCATTCTTTTAGGTCCTCTGTGTTCAAGGTGACAGCTGGGACCCCATTTATTAATGCAATTACTACTCTCTATCGTTGGGTCCGTGTATCCGTGTCACCTCGTGTCGCACGTGGAGCGCCCCGGCATGAAAATACCCGTCAGTCAGCTGTGGGACGCCCGCTTACCCTCAGCCCCCCGATGGCGTGCTCTCCGGGCCGCGGGGGCGTTCAGATGAGAGTCAGGTGCGGCTGCTGCTTCGCAAATGTTTCCTCTGGTCTGCGATAACGAGAAATCCAATTTCAAAGGATTCCTTCTAAATAACTATTTATCTTTCCATGCCTGCCTATACTCACAGCTGATACGCTATTCCCTTCGATTCTCCATGAAACTCACCATCTTTACGAATAAAAAGGAAAATCATTTACCTTTTTTTTTTTTTTTTTTTTAGCTCTATGCTCTATTCTAAACGCCTGTCTTCTCTCTCTCCATTTCCTCAGAGCCATTGTGTGCCGCACCGGGCACCGTGAGGGTTCTGTGGACACTCTTAGCCCACGGCTACCCGTCCAAAGCTCCAGAGAGGTACCCGGGGTGCTCGAAGACACGGCCCTGCAGGCCTGGGACCCTCCAGGGAGTGGCCCGCCGTTTCCTGCATTCACTTATGCCTGGGTCCCAAAACCATGAGCCGATCACTAAGTAGACCTCAAAGGCCTTTTTGTAGCTTTCTACGTGACAGACAAAGAAATTCCCAGCGATCTTCAATGCTGCTTGGAGAGGCGAGGAGTTGAAACGCCGGAGGTTTAGAAGCGCTGGCTCACGGAGAGCTCAGACTTGCTGTGATTCTTCAGACCAACAAGAGGCTGAATTTAACCACCATGTGGATACGGTTTCCTTCTTGGCCATTTCTGCCGCTTTCACAGTCCAGGGCAGCCTTCTAACAGGAGGCCCTTCAAGCACAGAGGGCTTCCTTAGTTACCCCTGTGACCCTCAGCGTGGCCCCGGCAGCCACATGACAGACACAGATAGGCATCGTTAGCTCATATGGAAGTTTAGAAGCCTTTGCCAGCTCTGGGTCACCCTCTCAGTGTTGCCAGGATGTTTTGAGGGACACTCCCAGACACTTGCATGTGGGCATCATGCCTGCGTGTTCTCCTGTCGGCAGCCTGTCACCATGTCTCAGTCCCTGCTCTTGTATTAGCAGTGGGCCCCTCTAAGGGTTGAGAGTGTGCATGGATTGTGAGCTGTTTAGATTTTAGGTTACTTACATGTGTTTGCCTTCTTCAATGAACCCTTGATATTGCTTAGAGCCTGGAGGACGTGTGTGAATCAATTTCATTGAAATAAGTTATTATTCTAAAATAAAATGTTCCTTCTGGATCTGTTTCTGAGCCATCTCTTTATTCACCGTGTGTCAGATTCCATTCGACAATAATTATCACAACATTTAGTTTGTGTCGTGTCTGCGTGCAGGTTCTGCTCTGTGCCAGGCGCTGCTGTGTCTCATACTGCTGTCACAGAGTTCGTTACGTCCTGGTCTCCCCTGACCACAAGGATCGCCTAGTCCACAAGAAGAGATGCACGTGGCCCATATTTTCAGCCCTTTGAGAGCTGAACGGTGCCTCCGGACCCACCTCCCATGCCAGCCTGAAGAGTGTGGGCAGCCCTAGCATGTCTGTCCTTCTGGAGCCTGGGCCACCAGGAGTGGGTCTTCCGCCTGTCACTAAGCAGATGACATGCATGGGTACAACCGACGTGTTTCTTTCTTTTTTTTTTTTTGGAAGTGTGGGTGCCTACAACATTTTCTTCCCCCCCCAACTTCCTTGCAAATGCAGCCAGGAGAACACCAATGATGAGTAAGTTGTTCAACTACACCCACACAGCCAGCCACCTTGAGGTCCCTAAGTCTTCACATTCCCACTGATGTGGGGTTGGGAAGACCAGGCAGTATGCTGCTTGCTCCCTTGCCCGTGCTGGAAGATTCTCGGAGCACTGGCAAAGCAAGATCCTGAGATCATTTAGGTCTTCACAGAAACAGAATGCCAGGGCTCAGTCCGAAGCCACCTCTAGCATATACTGAGAGCACGGCTTTACGAGGTGGGATAAAACATTATGGTGGGTGCTTAAATAAAAACATCTATTCCAGTAAAAGACGCACGGCCCCGAATCCCCCTCAAGGTACGCCCCCTCACTTCAAACCCTCTTATTTCATCTTTCTGGCCACTCTCTGAAGCGTTTCTGGACGTCCTTTTCCGTGAGGGTCTTCAGCTGCGCTGTCGTGGCCGCCTTGATGTTCCAAATCAAGTCGGGTCACACATCGCTTCTGGTACGACACTTTCTGTCAAATAAAAACACTGCGATGTGTCCCCATGCACCTCACTCACCGGATCTGGCACCGTGAAACTTCTGTTCTTCCCCGAAGTCAACAGGACCAGGAAAGGGAAGCATTTTGAATCGATTCAGGACATCGAGGCTGCCACGACAGAAAACCTCAAGGCCCTCCCATAGGACGACTTCCGGAATGGCTTCAGAGGGTGGCAGGAACGATGGGACACGTGTATTCGAAGCAAGGGGCAGCTCTTTGAGAGAGTTTAATGGCAATGTGTCTTTTCCTGCAGTAAAGTTTTAATAGTCACCACATTTTCTTTTATCACATCTCACATGTTCCTGTTCTTAAGTGTTTCAGCACAAATTCTACTTCCCCATCATAGAAAGCCTCCCGGCTTCCTCCTCCCAATGTGGGGGGCTCCCTTTGCACTTCCTGTCGTGACCCCCATACCAGTTCACACTCCACCTCCCGTTGACTTCTTCGAGCACTTGGGTATATGTTTAAGGTCTGCACCTGCCAATAGACTGAGAGCTTCATTGAGGACAAGGATGGGTGGCTGAGTCTTGTTCACCATTGTCCTCTCAGAGCCCAGGGTGGTTCCGGGCACAGAGCAGGTGTTTAACGTACCCCTGTATTTGTGCGGTTGAAATAGGATTTGGTATTTTGTTTGATGACCACAAAGACCTTTTAAGTTAGACGAATAGATCTTATTATTATATTTCAATGCACAAAGGCCGAAACAGGTTTTGGGCTGATGACTGAGATCAAGCCAAACTCTACAACCCATGTTTTCTAAATCTTATCGCTATTTCTCTCTAAAATTATATGGAGTCTTGGGGAAGATCAGAGAAATGTTCGGGATTCATCATCTGTAGAACGAAGACGAGACAGGCATTAAAGATCGTGCTAAACACTCAACCTAGGAGAACAAGTCACTGTTTACCTAGGTGCTTTGGCGAGAGCCTTGGGTGTACAGGGAATCAACTAGAATTAATGTCAGGGCCTCAGTTTCCTTTCTGTGCTGTGGGATCACATGTGATTTGCTAATTCATTGTGCTGTTCTTGGGAGCAAATATAAGAACCAAGTTGTAAGATTTTGGGAGGCTGTCTCTGTGTCACAGTTGTGGGGTCTTATCTCCATGACATTCCCATTTTTGCTGCCCCTTCACTGTGTCTGGGACAAGTCCCTGAGGGTTAGGTGAAAACTCAGCAGCTAATGTTTTAGCAAAGATGCTTCCAGAGACTCCTGCTCTTGTAACATGGTTTCCCTGGGAGACATAATCCAACAATTCCAGTCTACGCCTCCCAGCCCCAAGGTTCTCTCCTCTCCCGAATGCCGGGCCTCCAGAAATGCTACTTCAACATGTCCTTGGTCGGGTCCCAGGCTCTGTTCTTTTGTGTTTACGGATGGGAGTTGGTCAAAGCACATTTGGTTTGTTGTTAGAATCATCCTGGCAATCTGTGTATCAAGGAAAAGGCTGTCCCTGAGAAAGAGAAGAAAGTTGGGACACGTGTGTTGTACCAAGGTCAATGCCTGCTGTTATCAAGAAACCATGCACGTACACGACGTGCTGCCTTTGGATGCCAACACGTCCGCAGGAATGGCGGGTGCCTCCACCCTGACAGCTTTCTCCAAGGTCACCTTAACAAAACCCCCCTGTGCCTACACGTGCTTTTCAGCCGGCTTCCCACCTTAGAGGATTAAAACCGTGTGTCCTACTCCCAAGGTTTCTTGCCCCCAGGTCGACATAAGTGACATGTGTGTGTCCAAAAGCCAGCCGGGTCATGGCTCTAAGTGGCAATCCATCACCTGTGAAAGGGGGTTACTGGTAACCCCGCCTGTCACTGACTCACGGGAGGTGCTTTCTAAGTGGAGGGGCTTTGACAAGTCTCCGACACAACGCAAATGTGGGCACCAGCACTGACAGCCCGAGACAAGGAGGCAGCGGGTGGCAGAGCCTTCGCCGATCTCTCGAAATCCGTAGCTCACAGCAGCCACGCTACCCAACGGCACACGGCGGCGGCGTGGCTCAAAAACCGTGAGGGGTTCCACGAGGGCCCACGAGGGAGCCCAGTGGGGCGCCGTGGCTCTGCCGGCGTGTCTGGGCCGCAGCAGGGCCGCGCAGCGCGGAGGGGAGCGGCGGCCCCGGCGCGGACAGAAGGGGCCTCCCCGGCTGCACGGCTGCCCGCGGCCGCGTGTTTACGTCGGTCGTGCAGCTTCTTCTCGTGAAGCGAAAAGCACACCTGCCCGACCACAGTCCGCTTCCAGGAAACCGAAATGAGAGCGGATGTTGTCTGGCGCTGCTTGTTTTCTCTCCGTCTTCTCCCTTTGATGCGTGACTCTACTTTGTGATCACGCTCTTAGAAGGGGACGTGCGCTTGGAGGCACCTCGCATTTTCCCAAAACGGACTCCCCGAACTCCCCGAAGCCCGGTCGACTTAGGTGCCATGGGGGACATCCCTGTGGCCATGTCCCGAGACTGGCTTTGGGCCGCCCGGCCGACACGCCCTCACGGCCCCCCCCACCCCAGGGCAGCTCCTATCCCCCAGCCGTGAGCTCTCAGACACTGTGGGGCGCGATTTGAAGACCCGGAGCAGGTCAGGAAGTACTGTGGGTACGAGGTCACAGGAAACGGTTCAGCAGACCACGGGTGCCAGGGTGTGGCCGAGCGGAGGCCTTCCTGTGACAAAGCCTATTGACACAGAACCCGTGACGGAGTCTCTAAGACTGAGGGTCCCTCCCGAAGCAAGGCGCCCTCCCAAGGCCCGAGGTCCCCGGGGCTCTGCCCAGTCGGAGACGTCAGGCCTACCTACGAGAGGAAGTTCCTCAGTGAGCTGCAGGCTCGGGTACCACAGGATCGGAAATGCCCAGGACAGACAGACGCCATGAAGCACGGCCAGAACTCGGTCCCTGTCCTCTGTTTGTCCACACAGCGCCTTGGTCAGTGCTGCCCTTAAATGAGGCCTGACTGGCTTGTCTTGAAGGGCCAATGAGCTGTAAGGAGTCAGGCGGTCTGGGCTTACGGCGGGACAGCCCGGCATGTGGGTGGCGGGTAGCACCACTGAACAGCACCGGGCCCTAGAGATGCGTGACACGAAAGGGACGCCAGGGAGAAGCCACCCGGTCTGAAGTGTGGCCCTAGGGCTGAGCAAAAGCAGAGTCCTGAGGGGATAGCTGGGTCTCACGACAGCTCCACTGAGCCCTCGATGAACAGGCTTTGCCCAGAGGTGGACACAGCTGGACATCCAGGCCGGGGGCCCGCACGGCGGGTGCAGACTCAGGGACAGCACGCCGCCCCCGGCAAAGGCAGGAGCCCGACTCACGGCGGCGCCCGCTGTCTCAATGGCAGGGACTGGTCTGCGTTTGCTGTGCACGAGCAGGGCGACGCGGGACCCTAACAGTCAGCGTGAAAGGAGGACGACACAGCTAACCTCCTATGTGGCTAAGCCGCTTCGGGGACAGTTTCATCTGTGGCATTTTTGCATATGTCACCTTATGCGAGTTGGTTGTTCCCATGATCCTCTGAGGCGGTCACTCATCTCCTTCTGGAAGTGAGGTTATCTTGACAAGGGACACAGGCGCTCGTGGGTGACAGCAGGATGTGACCAAAGATTTACTTCGCCGGCGGGACAGCCAGGGCACGCCAGGAGGGGACATTCATTTCCGGGTGCACGCAGCCTCCTGCACGTTACTGACTGGCTCGTTATCTACAGTGTCCACGCGATCACGGTCACAGTGGCCTCTTCTCCCCGCTGCCCCTCCCCCAAAGCCGGCCCCCTAACACGTTGTTAACTTTCAGTTTCCTAAGGCCACCTCCCCAGTCACGGTCAATGTGAAGGGTGACTTGTAACTTCCGCCAAGGAAGTCCCCCTCTCCAGCCTCCTGCTGAGGGTGCAAAGACCCTCAAGGCCCCCGTGGCCACGGACGACAGGAGGATGACGCGGAGCCCATTCCAAACTCAATACCGGGAAGGACTTGGCCTCTGGCTCTGTCCGCTGCTCAGCAAGGCGGCCGCAGAAGGTAGCGAGCTGTCTGGGGCCGTGGGGGAAGAGCCAGGGAAACCCCGCTCTTACGTCCAAGACAGGACCTCTGGGTCAGGGGAAATGTCGGCGTACAAAGTGGTGACGTGTGATGCTCATAAGTAAGTGCCCTGTTAACGTGCTCTGCGTAAGGAGTCCTTAATGGTGAGGACTTGGCACGTCGGCCAGTGTGTTGACACCTTCACATGTGGCCTTAGAGTCTAAGGGTCTGCTTGCTCAGGGCCATCAGCCAGGGCCTCTACCCCTATTCATGGACGTCGGCGCCTCCGCGACACGAACTGTGGGAAGGTGCTGTGGAAGTTGTGTCCCGAACACCTGGTAGTTCCTCGAGGTCAAGGATAGTGACTCATGTCATTCCTGTAGTACTTGGCACAGGGGTTGAGGTTGCAGCCCCCTGAGTAAGCGTCCATGTCTTCAAAGACTCTGAGCAGCTCCTGTCCTGCTCTCACGGGCGACGTTGACTGACGCACGACCAGGGGGACTGCACGGAGTTTCTGTCCTAGCGCACGTCGAAGACCCTTCTGCCCTCCCCAGCTCCCTCCCTCCCTCGCTTCTGTCCTGTCTGTCAACAAATGTGACAGCCTCGAGGAAGCACTAGCATAGCAACATGGACAAGAAGCAGGTGGCCCCCGTTGGGCAGGACGCAAGGGGAAGAATGAACAGACGTGGGCACCGGAGTCAGGGGGCTCGGCTCTGCAACCCAACAGTGGAGTCACAGCGACAGGAGCCCACCAGCCTTACGTCCGCAGGCCAATCCGGCAGCCGGCAAATTCCGCCTTCTGATGAAGTCCCAGCAACGGCCCTTTGAGGTGGTGGGGGTGGCCCAGAAGGGGCCACAGCGGCCGGGTGCCGGGCGGACTGCCCGCGGGCACAGGCATTGGGGGGCGGCGTCTGCTCTTGAGATCGTTTTCCGGTCCAGCAGCCGCCGATGGCCCGCTGCCCCCGGGGCCGTTTTCAACAGCAGCCGACACGCCCTCCAGCCAGGCTGGGGGGCACTGACCAGCTCTCTGCCTTCACGACGCTCCCAGGGGGCTCCCAGGAACCTCTGGGCTCGCAGGGTGGTCTTCCCCACGTCAAGGGTCAAGGGTCAAGGCAAGCATTGGGCTGGCGTGACACTGGTTTTGTCGTAAGAAGAACCTTTAAAATATTCAGTCAGGCCCTTTTGTGGGGGCTGGGAGCGGGCCCCAATGAAAATGAAGGGCCGCGAACCCCATGGCGGACGAGTCTGGTTTTGATGGATTTTTCTTCTCCCCCTTTCCCGGAGCAAAGATGAGAAAGGGAAAACCTGGAGCAGCATTTCAGGAGCCAGTTTCCTGTTGGAAGGACACAGGTGAGACGCCGTCGCCTGTGACCTCGTGCGCACGCAGCTGTTGATGGCCATTGCTTTGCTGCGATTCAGCCTCAAGACAGGTTAGAAATGTGTTTCCGAAGGAAGGGAGCAAGAGGGAGGATAGACGTAGAGTATCCTAGTGCACGGGGACAAAAACCGGTCTTCCTGCCCTTTCAAACAATAGTAACCGAGACGCCCACTGTGTGCTTTCTCTGTGTTCAGAGCTTTTCCCAAAGCCCCTCTGACAAGGTCACTCGGGTCACCTGCACGACATATACCCAGGCCCCAGGCAGTGTTTCCATCACAGTGGGCTCGTGGGCAGATGTGCCCACGAACACACAGTCCTGGGACCTTCAGCCACCCTGGGACCTGGGGATTTGGGTGGGGGGTCTTCCCAGTTAGAGCATCAGGTCATTGTTATTTTCATCCACGTCGGGGAAAATCCACGCGAGGTGGAGGGTGTGAAGGACGGGTGGCAGAGAAGGGTGTGGGTGGGCGACCACACACGGCTTTAACCTTCATTCACCTTCTTAGGAGACGGGTGGGGAAAGGCACAGACGCGCAGAGCACGCTCGTGTGCACTGCGGACTTGCAGGAAAGGATCCTAAAAGAAACGTCCCCGAAGCCACGTGGCAGTTTCCCCCTCTGCCCCTCAGAACAGACGACGGTGTTTCGTGCGCAGGCAGACCCTTTCCCGAATGGACTTTCCCAGGCGGCCAAGCTTCCCAGGCCAAGCGGAAAGGCTGAAGGGAGGGATTGTGAGAGCTCATTCACCGTGGGCAAACAGAGCCGGCCGTTCGGTCCGTTGTCAGGGAGAGAGGGCTGGAGACGATCCCACAGGCCCTGCCCCACCCTCTCACAGTCACGTCCACAAACAGAGCTCTTTGCAAAGGGCTTATACCTAGATCAACTGTTCACCTCTCTTTAAACACCAGGATACACAAGGGAGCAACGTTGCTTGCAAACTTAGCACCCAGTGCAAGAAATGAACTCTTACTAACCGAGCTCTCGGGTACCAGGCTCTAATGAATGGAGCCCCCACGCTGTCTTACAGGGTTACCCTCTTATTCACCACAAAACTCCATGAGCGGAGGCTCGGTTTTTTTTGTCACACCAAGACAGAATTTCACCCCTCAGAGGCTGGCTGTTCATTTTATGACCTGGTTTTCCTGGGCATGCTGCGTACCCCCTCACGGGGTCCGAACAAAATCCCTGGAACAATAAAGACTATTTACTATAAGGGCATGGCTCTGATTAGCAGTCCAAGTTTTCCAGGTGACACGGTCCCAACTCCGACTCTTCGCTTTTATCCTGAGGAAATGTGTCCACCGAGTCTACCCCGCTTCCTGGAATTAGCCGGAGGGAACGAGCACTCCCCAACACGCTGCACCCCTCTTTGCTCCTCCCGGAGAGCTTCAGTAAACAGTTTGTATTAACTATTTTTACATCCATTTGAACATAAAGTACCCTGTGCAACCACGTTACATAAAAATTCAGAAATGCCCAGAAGGGACTATCCAAGCATGTGACATTATGGCAAACGCCAGGGACAAGTCCGGACAAATTTCACAACCTGCTCGGTCTTTCTGGAGTTGGTCTGAGACCTGTTTGTTTCTCTCTCATGTACATGTGGTCTTTCATTCTTGGAGTTCACACCACCTCGTGCTGCTGGAAGAATGCGAGTGGACAGACACATGTGTACAGAAACACATATACACACATGTGCACACACACATGTGCACACACACACATGCACGCACGTGCGCACACACATGTACACACACATGCACACACAAACATGCACATACACACACGCGCGCACATGCACATACATAGATACACAAACATGCACACACATGTGCACCCACGCAGAGACACACACACACCACACACACACAAATGCGCACACGGACACACGTGTGCACACACAAAGACTACACACACACACACACACACACACATCACATACACACACACGAAGACACACACTCGCCCAGCACAATGGGTTCTGTAAACTCTAAGAATTGAAGATGAAATGACATTTTAGTCATTGGGAGGGAAGTCCCCAACTTGTGTGTTAAAGGAGAAACCTGCCCTTGAGCTGCATGTCTTTACTTACCTGGTTCGAATTAAAGCAAAAGCCACACTTGTGCTGAGGTCTGTGACGACACGCAGGCACGCCGAGGCCCCCCTGAACTGCCGGGACGGTGCGTCTCAGCCCTCCGCCCTGCTTGCCGGCCCGCACTTGCCCCCGCGCCGGCGGGCAGGGTTGCGGGTGTCGCGGTGCAGCAGGCGCGCACCCCTGTGTTCAGTGCGGCGGGCTCTGCGCAAACCTGTCAGGTTCAAATAGCGACCTGGCGGCCGTCCCTGAGAACCCGTGGGCACCCTTTCCGAGCCTCCGTGTTCTCATTCAAGGACAGTAACCACCCCGGGTCCTGCGGGTTGGGACCACCCCGGGTCCTGGGGGTTAAGCCATTCCCCGTTTCGGAAAAGAATCCAAAAGGGCAGCTCGCGGCCGCGCTCGTGTAGTTTTTCAGAAACACGGTTTTCAGCGCGAAAACAAAACACAGAAACTGCTTGGAGTCTTTCTAAGCAGACCTGTGTCTAGTCTCAATGTGACCGACATGGCATGATCATCAGCATTTAGTAGCTTCTTCCGTGTGGTAACCCCTGGGGGTGCGGTTGGGACCAGAAGCCTCGCGTTGTCTCGGGGTGCACGCTGCAGCCGCATGCGCCAGCAGCGAGCATTCTCAGGGCCAGCGGGAACCGCGTTAGGTGAGGTGACGCGCAGGGAATGTGGTGATTGGGAAAGCGTAGGCGACCTTGACTACGTGGGAGTTCGTCATCCTCCCGTTCGCAGCTGCCTGGGAGCGTCCGAACAAAAGCGAAGTGACCCGATCGGATGAAAACGTAGGTTGTCTCCCAAGATCCAGCTCCGGGGGCCCCTCCTCCAGGCAGGCACCCCGGATTCTCTCAGGGAGGAGGCCTGCACTCTGCCTCCCTGGCCCCCAGCACACGGCCTCACCACTGCCTCCAGGGCAGCTCACACCCAGCGCCCCAAGGACGCCCGCGGTGCCTGCTCGCTCGGACGCCCCTGCAGGACGTGCACCCGGGGTGCCACTCTCGTGCCCTGCCCGCGTGGGACGTGCTGTCAGCTGCAGTCCCACAGGCGCGGGGCCCCTCGGCGTGTGTACCTGTGCACTCATGCTCCCCGTGGAGCCCCTGCAGGGGGCGAGGGTCGCGCAGAAACCCCCACGCCCGGAGCCGGCCCAGCGGTCAGCTTGTGACCTCGGGCCTCCTGAGGCTCTTTCTAATCCAGGGTCACTTAATCTGCCATCAGCCTTAAACGTGACGGACAACCGGCACGGGCCTGGTGCTTCGGTGCTTTCTCTCAGTAAAAAAAAAAAAAAAAAAAAAAGAAAGTAAAAAGAAAATAAATTGTCACCTACCACGAATATCATAAAAAGAAATATTGGTCAGGGGCGGGGGTGGGAATGCTCAAATAACAACCCCCAAAAGGCGTTCCAGCTTCCAGTATGGACATGATTTAAATTTTCATGAAGAATCAGCTGGTTTACACCAAGACAGCAGTGATGAAATAAGAATAATGCACCATGGCGGGGGGACCGCGACCCGGCAGCGTCCCCCTGAGGACCCCTCGGACAGGGCTGCGGTGCGTGCTCCCTGTCACCGAGGACACCTCCTGCACCGGGCTAATTATCTTTTAAAATTCATATCTCGAGCCACGGGCCGCCCCGTGGGATTAAGCACAGTTCGCTTTGCAAATTGAAAATAAGATAGCTGTTAGGAATATAGACTTGCCTCTATGATTACCGTGGCAAACAAAGGCAAAACATTAATTTACATCTATTATCATAGAGAAACAAAGCCGAGACACTCCTTGCTGGCGTCTCAGGCAAGGGACAAGTCTGCCAAGGTGATGCTCCCGGCAGGAGAGTGGGTGATGGGCTGCAGAGCCCAGGCCTGGAGGGCTGAGCTGCGTCCCCCGTCCTCCGGAAGCCGTGGCTCGTCCCTGCTCACCCGAGAGACAAGGAGACGGGTCTCAGAACGGGGACAGACGGCGCCGTGTCCGTGCAGCAGGTGAGGAGCCAGAAGAGCATGGTTCCTCCTGAGTCCTCACCTGAGTGTCCAGAAAGACAGTGACCACGGGTGCTTGTTAGGGTCACGTCTAAACTCCTAGAATGACGAATGTTTTTACGAAGGGGACTCCAATGCCACACTGGACAGGAGAACACAGGAGGGGACCAGGGCGTCCAATAGCCCCACCCCGGGGGTGTGCAAGGTTTTGGCTTCCCGGGTCACATTGGAAGAAGAAGAGCTGTCTTGGGCCACACATAACACACACTCGCACTAATGACAGCTGACGAGTTAAAAATGAAAAAGAAAGAAAGAAAGAAAACAAAAGGTCCCCAAACCTCATAACGCTCTAAGGAAGTTTACGAATTTGTGTTTGAGAGCCATGCGGGGTGCGTGGGGCCCCGCGGGCCGTGGGTCGGACGAGCCTGGGGGCGCTGCACCCGCTGTGGGGCCTCCCGTGTGCTCCATCCCGCTCACAGGTGACACCACGGCACGCGTGGGCTCAAGGCCCTTGCCCAGAGTCTCGCGGCACCTGGAGCTCAGCCGGCACCTCGGCCACTGCAGCCTGGAAACAGGCGCCTGGGGCCCCGCGCCGTGCTCGCGCCCGCCTCCCTGCAGGGCCTGAACGGACCTCGTCAAGGCCCAGTCACCTTGTCTCCAAGTCTGTCCAACCCTCAGGGAGGACCTGGCCTCCCCGCCTCTGGGTGTCCCCACCTAACCCCTCTCTGCGGGGGCCACATGGTGTTGACCGATGTCAGTCACCTGCTGAGCTGGGAACCCCGGAAGGCGAGGTCCCCTCTTCCCAGGAGGAGCTCTGGATGGAGGTCCCTCACCACCCTCCTCACAGAAGCTGGTTTGCTCCTGCTCCGTTGGGGTGTGGCACCCCTGGCTCATCCCCCCGGCCCTCCGGTCGTTCCTCCCGCACGCACATGCTCTCCCCGCACCAGACACACGCCCACGGCTGGCTCTCCAGCTGCTGACCCACGCCGAGTCCCTGCTCCCTGGGAGCACTGAGGGGACACGGTGCCGTTCAGTGGTGACTTAGAGCGGCGGGGGGCGGGGAGCTCTGTCACGATGTTCATGGGGTTTGGGAGTCTGGCTGAAGGCGAGTCTAGTGATGTGGTGCCCTGGTTGGGACTGGAGGCATGCAGGGTCCCCTGTCATTGTTAGGGACGGGTGGGCACAGCACGGTGAGGGTTCTGAAGCGTCGAACTGGTGTTCGAGGTGATCTATTCAGGAGTAGAATAGTTGGCTGCTCGTTCACGTGGGCTTCCCAGGTAGTTCCTGGAAAAAATAATGACGTTTATGACTGTTTCCTTCCTGGGCCAGGAGCCCCTTTGGGGCAGCCAGTAGGCTGTGTGAGGCAGCTGGTTTCCGTGGTCACACAAGTGATCCCCGTTACCACCTCATGTTGGGTTCCGCAGGGTGGTCACCTCTCTGGGACCTCCGAGACACCCCAAGGACACTGGGCTTAGGCGGGTAAAAGAACCCGGATTCCGGTCCCAGCGACGTTACTCTGTCACTGTGCGACCTTGATGAATCCCAGGCCCTCTCTGACCCTCCGTTCTCTCCTCCATCCGATGGGGCCGAGGGACCCATCTCCACTTCAGCCCACAACCCGGTGACTAAATCTGTTCGCCTAAGGTCGAGGCTTTGGGTAGTGAAATGACTTCCTAGCAGAGACAGGAAGGAGGGGGAGGGGAGGGCGGCTGGGAGGGTGGGGGAGGTGGAGCGGCAGAGGGGCAGGTGCGGAAGGCTCTAGAACAGCAAGGTCCCTTCCCTCAGGTCTGGGCGTTTAAAGTGTTTTATCTAGGAGAACCGCAGACGGCATTTACAAATTGGAAATAACTCTGTACACTCAGATAAGATTGTCCCGGTAACACCGTAGCCAGAACCAGTTGGCCCTGCAATTAACCATTTAAATCGCAGCCGTCCGAGCGCCCGCCCCACCGCCGTGTAAGGAAAAGGATGAGTCAGGCCGGCGCTGAGGAGCTGTGCTCTAGGCCGCTGCACACCGTCCTGTTCTTGGCGCCTGTCACGGAGCTCTTTGGAAGAACATTCCTGCAGCTGCCGGCTGAGATAGCCACACCCCGTGCCTTCTGAGCTCAGGGGTGATTCATTAGCGATAACCCCTCCTGATTCATTTTGTTTTGACTTTAACGTTGACATTAAAACAACAAGAACTTGTAATCGGTAGAATTCTCCCCTCGAACAGTCACCACTCGGCTATTTTTAGCTGGTTTTGGGTGTTTGATGCCAAAGAGGGGAAAACACAGAATCTAAATTTAGAAAGAAATGACATTGTTGACTGTCATCAAAAGTCCTGGCTGTTGGGTTAGAAAGTCAGTGCGTGAGACCCTCCGTGATACACAATAAACTGGTGATTTCCTTGAAATCAGTACGGGAGTTATTCCCCTCCTGTAACTAGAAGCCTTGGGCACTTCGTTGGTCCGTCAGGTGCCCACGGACTGCCCAGCACAGAGCCTTGCACCTCCAGATTTGCAGGGGGCCCTGGACAGCCCGGCCTCCGCGAAGGGCCTGCTCGGACAGGGCCGGCAGAGCCCAGGTGCCCAATGAGGGCCGAACAAGGTTCGTGAGCCTGGCTCCAGCCGGCACTGGGGTCCAGCCAAGTTCCTTTGCTCCTCGGGGCCTCGGGGTTCAAGCCAATACAGGGGTTAGAATCATGTCTGCTAATCAGAGGAATTAAAGGGTGAGCAATAATGGGCAGAACGCACGAGCACAGTGGCTGTGGGAGCAGTAGGAATAATTACGACAATTATGGCTCAGTGGGGACAGCCACGGTAACTGGGCGACACCACAGGGAGCGCTCAGGGTGGCTCTGTCCAGTTGAGGCTACCTTCATGACTGCCTGGGAGTCCCCTTCCATACCCTGAGCCATGTGGACATGCATTGAGTCAAGGTTTCTGTCCCTTTCACGACGGGAGGCATAGCTGTGTTCCAGATCACCCCCAAACACTGGGATCGTTGCTCAAACTCACACACACAAACAATTGAAATCAAACCCGTCAAGGAGCAGTGAAGGGACTGTCATGAAACTCCGTGGGACCCTCGGACACTTAAAAGGAAGTGGAGGTTTTCCTGGAGTATCTGCATACCGTGGCCCCCCACCCTATCCCGGTCCCTTGCCTGCGTGGGAAGCTCGGTCAGCCCCGCGGACACGCGCACGCCCGTGGGAAGCTCGGTCAGCCCCGTGGAGAAGGAGGAGCCCGGGATGAAACCTCAGAGTGGATCATTCTTAGGCTGCACTGTGGGAAGATGTAAAGAATGAGAGGAAGAGGAAGGAGGGGGGGAGGAAGGGGTAATCCATCTTTGCAGCGTGAGGCATGTCGCAAATGCAGAGCGTCACTTTGCTTTTAAATCCTGGAGAGTAGGGCTTGAACTGCTCTGTGCATGCAGCGCTGTGCACCTAGGAGCTACGAGACACGTCACCGATGACCTCAGCGGGAGGTGTGAACTGCAGTTTGGATAGCGAAGGTAATTTTATCGGGAAAAGCAGCCTTTATTCTGCGTGATGCATATGCGGTGCCATCTATTCTTTTCTCCCAGAGAATTCAGATTTAATGAACAGCAGGGAGAACTGAGAGCCCCGGATTCCCAGCCTGCCTCCTGCTCGGCCCTCAAGCTGGGCCTCCCTCACCATGGTGGGTTCTCCACCCATGAGCAGCCTCGGAGGAAGGAAGGGAGCTCACTTAGAACAGTGACCTGTGACTTCAGCCACTGCAGGGCCCTTACCTCAAGTGAACCGCCCCAGGATCCTTGGTGGGGGACGGGGTCAGCTATCTCAGTTCTCTTTGGCTCATGGCAGGTCTCTGAGGCTCTTCTTCTCAAGGTGAGGGTCCTGTGGAACAATCTGGAGGCCCCTCTTCACTTGCAGTTATTTTCCATAACTGGAGACACCCCCGTTGGAGAAGGAACTGGACTGGCCTGGGGTCACTTGGGCAGTTAGGGGCGAGACCCGCGTTAGACACACGCTTACCGGAGCCCCTGCGGCGGGCGCCCGGTCAGCTGCCTGCCTCTTGGTCCTGAGCTAGATCGCCGTAGAACGTGATTGCTCCACCATGATGTCTGCAGACAGACGTTTACGCACTTCCGGGGCCCTCCTCATGTTTGAACCTGGGCCTGGTGGTGCCAGGACAAGCAGAAGTCTGGATTTAAGGAAAAACTTGTGGCAACCTCCAGACTCCTTCCCCACCCCACCCCCCAAAAGAGGCAGGTCATACACAGCCAGGTCCCCAGAGCTTGGCCCCCAGGCCATGGCCCCAAAGATGGGGCTGGGAGCAGTCAGCACGGTGTCCCCTCTTGCCGAGGGCTGCATGCACGTCTGTCTGGAGCGCTGGAACCTGCTGTGTCTTTGGGACATCGCAGGAGATTCACTCGGTGTCTAAAGAAAGGAGAGGTGAACGTTTGCGTTGGTGACATTGCACACTCCATGTGAGCGGTGTCCAAACTCTCGGCTTCCCGGGGCCACGCTGGAAGAAGAGTTGTGTTGGGCCCCACGGAAAACACACTCACAACTCACGACGGCTGATGAGCTACAACCAACCAACCAACCAAGATGTCACACAAAAAGATGTCACACTGTTCTAAGAATCCGTGCGGGCTGCAGTCCGAGCGGTCCTGGGCTGCAGCGTGGACGCGCCTGCGTGACACGATTTACCTCTTGGTGCCGTGGCCCGCCGAGCTTTTCACTCATCAGGAACCAAAACTTTCTCTACTTTTTAGTGTTAGAATGAGCTGCTCTGCTATGGACATGGGATGGGGGTATTCATCCTCGGCTCACTCATGTCCCCTTCACTAACCATCCAGTCTCCACCTGAGTCGTGTCCAACACCCTGGTCCCCTATATCTATTTAGACAGATTTGTATCAACATTGCATTGTTACACTTGACTTCCCCCTTTTTTTTAATTACGTAAAAAAAAAATCACATTAAGCCGAATCTAATTACTGCAATGTATATTAGAAGCAGGGCACCATCAAAATTTTATTTAAATTAATCAGGTTTTGATTTAAGATATTAAATTCAAATTAATCATGTAAAAATGGAAATGATCCTTGACGTGCTTCCAGCTGTGACTTCAGTCTGTTTTCTCGTGAGTCACTTTCGGGATGTCTTGGGGGAAACATTACAAAAATTCACGCCGGTGCTATTTCAATTAGAGTTATTTGGGAGGACAGATGTAAAGAATATGGTATAATTAAGAAGGAGCTGATGACATGGCTACAGACTCTCAGGATTAAAAAGGAAAAAAAATAGGTACGAACTACAGTGAAAATGGACCATTGGCCTCGATGCCCAAGTTCAAGTGCGGGGAGGTTAAGCGTTCATTAAAGACAGAGAGAAGATCTGCGGAGTCGTGGACTTTTCTCCAGAGCCATCTACAGACTCCGGCTGTGGCGTCCGCTTTGAAGTCTCGTTAACAAGCTGGCGCTAACTGGTACCGCGGTTCTGAGCATTCCTGACGCTACCCTGCCCCGCGGCAAGCCTGGCTGCGGCCTAATTGGGTTCTCGGGCCATCGGAAAGCTACGAGCACTAAAAATAATACCTCAAGGCCAGTTTTAAATCAAATTGCATGTATGGGCCCATATAATATTCCCCGCGTGCCTCCATGTATTATCTATACTCACACAAACATAGATGATGTGTGGTCGGATCAATAACTTCTTCCAATAATATTCATTTCCCCTATTTCTAATCCATCTGGCAGATGACAGAGTGTTTGCAGCCCACTGGCTCCTTTTCCCTAACAGCTACATGGAGTGGGTAACAGTCCTTGATTCTTGGAGTTGGGCTCAGAAAAGTAACACGATTTGCCCAAAGTCTCATAGCTAACGGGGACACTGGGGACTGAGACCCGCCTATCTTCCCCACGGCTGGGGACAGTCTTGGGGTGCAGTTGCTCTCCATTCCCTTTGCAGCAACCTCACCTGTGGATCTGGGGGCTCAGATAGCCCCCAGAGTCAGAATACGATGTTAAGGGCCCACTTGAGCCCTTAACCTGGTCAGCACAGAAATCCTGGTGGTGGGTGACAGTGCTGGGTGGGGCCTCTGTTTGTCTCCAGAGCTTTGGCTGAACGCCTGGGGTGGGGGCTTTCCATCCAGAGGATGTGACTCAGTCTGCGTTTCAGAGTCTTAAGCGATCACTCTTTCCATGGAAAGAGCGCCCTATGTATCCTTCCTTGCATCCAGGCTGACAAACACTGCTGCTCCCACGGAAGCCATCCGGGCCACTGTCCTGCTGTCACCCGCCTCAGCCCTCAGACCGAGGCTGCTCCGTCCCCTGCAGGCCTGTCCCCGGGGCTTGAGGGACAAGCAGAATCTCCTCTCCACGCGAGTCGTCATGGGATAAAGAGCCTCGGCTTCTTCCCCCACCTCGGGGGGACCCTTATCACGAGCCGAGTCTTGGTGCCGATGGCCATGGGCGTGTTGTTAGAACGTGAGGGCCTCACAGAAGGACCCCAGACTCGTTTTTCATTAATGAACTTGATTCAGGAAAGTTCGGGGGGCTGTGTCTTGTTGGTCTTGGGGTTTCCAAATGAGCACGAGGCTCGAGAGTCAGGTGCCAGCAAACGTCCGTGCAACGCGGGAGCGAGGGGGAGAGAAGCTAGGCAACGTGCGCCAGGGGCCATGGCCCGCACCCCGTTGGCGGTGGGGGGACAGCAAGCGCTGGTGGCCCCACCCCGCCCCCCGCGTCCCATTGCACCCTCAGCGCCCCTGTGTCGGGCGGTGGTCCCCGCCCAGGGATGGCAGCCATAGGGGACTCACTGGTGGGGTGGGTTCGGGTTGTAGAAAGCAGGTGATTCACTGACGGGCCCCGCCGCCCACGCGTGCGACAGGGACATGTATGGTAATTACACTTTCAAAGTCCCCTTTCCCACTCGAAGACAGAGGGGTCAGGTGGGAGGTTAAAACGATCACCTCCGGTTTTCGTTCTTCGTGGTGGAAAGCGAGCTTCGTCAGCTCCAGGTCGCGGCCCATTTCTCAGAAACCTCGCCGATCCGATAAGTGGCACGCTTGTCACGCCAGGCGCGTGGTCACGGGCTCTTCCCTGTCCCTTTCGCTTTCCTTTCCGTCGCCTTTTGCGCTTGGGTGGGAGCACCGAGCAGCCCGAAGAGGCTCTGGATTCGGAGGCCACGGCTCCCAGACCACGGGGCCCTGGACCAGACGCGTGGTCTCCCCAGCTGCCAGGGACCCAAGTTGTTCTGGGGACTCTCATGTCGCTTTCTCCCTCCTGCAGGTGGAGCATCGTCAGGATGGTCCCTGGGCGTTGCTGTCCCTGGCTTGGCAGGTCAGGGCAGCGGCCGAGTTTCTACAGCTCTTTGTGGGTGAGGGGCGACCAGCTGCCTGGTGAGGGACGACCGGCTGGCTGGTGAGGGACGACCGGCTGGCTGGGGCTCGTCCCCTCATGCCAGCCATCAGCTCTGCGCTCAGTAGGCCTGAGGGGGAGTCCTGCTCCTCACTGCGGTGAGTCTCGGGTGTGGGCCGAGCGCTTCACACCTGCTGACCGCAGTAAGAGCAGGCGAAGGCCCTGCGCCCGGAGGCTGACGGCGAAGACCTGGTCTGCCCCCAGGCTGCCCCCAGGCTGGCCGCCGCTCCCTCCTGCTCCCGCTCCCTGGGGACCCCGTGGCTGCCCCAGAGCCTGGGTGCTGCCTCGCCCCTCTCCGTGGAGCACTGCTCCCCCAGAGAGCGACATGCTTTACTCTGTCCCCCACTCAGACGACCTCAGGGTCCCCTTGTAAGGACTCCCTCCCTCCCGCCTCCGGCACCGTCCGCCCCGTCATCTGATTTCAGTTTCTTCGCGGCCCAGCGCCCCCCAACACGCCCGCATTCACGTCTTTGTTTCCCCGCTGCCTGCGCAGCCCACCGTCAGAGCGGGGCCGGTCCCCCCTGCCCACGGCGGTGTCCCCACCACGCGACGAATAAACGCCAACGTCTGAAACAAAGTGGGAACTTGGAGAAGCCAACCGCCCTGTACTCTGTGGACCTCTTTCTTTTTGGGGAGAACCCTGGGCTCCCTGGAAGAGAAAGGGACAGTCAGCTGTCACAACCATGAAGCTACGGCTCAGAGGCAGCTGAGTGCCCTTGAGCTTGCTCCTGTGAAGGGACAGCACAGAGCGACAGGCATTCACACCCCCAGAGACCGCGAGGGACCGAGTTACACGGAGCAAAAGAGAAACAGAGAGCGGAGAGCGGAGGCTTAGAGGAAAAGAGTGAGGTCCCAGCAGCGGGGCAGAGGCGGGGAGGTGGCGCCTGTGCTGGCGTCGTCTTCCTGTCGTCCCTCCTTCCGTTGTCCCCGGTCCCTCTGTCCATCGAGAGCCTGCCTTGCACCTGAGCGCAGGGAGAGCCTTGCGTCAGCACCCTTGGCTCCTGGGAAGCCAAACTCCGTCCTATTTACTCAGTTCCCGTGGTCAGGACGGCTCCTCTGTGACTGCAGTGTCCCCAAGCACTCCCTGGGAGGCAGGAGGCCCGCAGCTCCTCGTCGGGGACAGCTAATTAATATGGAAAAGGTCTTGGTGGCTCCTGCTAATTGCCGTGGCCTCTGCAGGTTTTCGTGTGTGGTTACCCACCCCCAGCCTGAGCTCCCTGGGGCCACGTCCTACTCCAGGTAGAGGGCCGTGAACTTGAAGTGAAAGTTCTACTTGCATCAGGTCTGGAAATCATGGACAAGAGCAGACAGAGTTGTGGGCCACAGAGAGGCCCCCCCAAAGGCCATCGCGCGTGCCATCCTTACTCACAGAAGCCCACCGCAACCTCCCAGCAGTCCTGCCAAGGAGATGCCTTTGCTGTCACCCTCTTGAAGCTGGGGAAACTGAGGTTTCCGTGAGTTCCACACTGGCTGAGGGTGCTCACACAGCAGCAGAACTCAGAATCGGGGTGGGGGGCCACGTGATCTCAAACACCTACCCTTGCCATGACCCCCCACTGTCTGCAAGACACAGCTCTGAAGTGGGACCCCAGACATAGCACACAGGCCCGCACCCCCTGAGGCCCGGTGTATTTCAAAAATCAGAATGTGGCTCATTTTAGGAAGTTCACCCGTGTCACAATTGCTATAACCCTGTCCCCAGAGAGCCTCGGCCAGCCCCCGGAGACAGCACCCCTTCCTATTTCTGCAACAGAATCATGGGGACGTGGGGAAAATAGGGACCGCTACAGCCGTCTGTTAGTTCTATCAGTTCAGGTCAGGTTTGCCCCCGGGTAAGTGATGACAGTGACTTTTGGTTTCCAACGTTTGTTTGGAATTGTGACTATGACATGATGGATCAGCAGGGCGAACAGGGGAGAGAATATATTTATTTTTTCCATGTGATGGATGGCACGTACGCAACCCGAGGCCCCTTGTCCTTTGCAAGTAGAACATTGGTGCAGAGCAGACCAGTGAGAAGCAGACTGCCATCACCCTGGCTGGGGCTGGGCTCCGCTGACCTGTCGTGGGCGTGTCACCCCACTCAGTGTGCATGGGGAGGCAGCTAGGACTGAGTAAATGGCCACCACCGGGTCAGGGGCTCAGCAAACCTTTGCAGATGGTGTGCCTGTGATTGTCATGACCAGGAAGAGACTACTGAGCAGCAGACTGGACCTCTGTCAAATAAGTAGAGACGTGTCCCCAGACTCTACTCAGCACACAGTCACCCCTTTCTGCAAGCTTTTCTCTACTCAGGGTCTAGGCAGCACTGTGCATTTAATTTGGAGCTCTTTTCAGAGTCCCCGGGCCACCGCGTGGCTGTCCCACATCAAAGCCCATGTGCTGCCCTTGTTGCAAACACAGACGCAGAGTGGGGTGGCCATCGTAAGGAGACGGGGCTGCTGCTTTGTCTTTCATTCAGAGCATCCTCTCCAAAATCCACAAGAATCTTTTTCAAGGCACCTTGCAACCAAGAACCAAGCGTCGCTCCATTTTTAGACAAGAGAGCTTACCGCAGGCCCGCACGCGTGTGGGAGATGGCTATTTTGTCAAGGCCCCAGAAAATGCCTCCTTCCTTCCATCTGATAGGGCTGCTGTTTCCTTTACAGTGTGAGCAGCAGAGGTGCAGGGCCCAGCCCCCCACCGTGTGGCCCAGGCCCAGAGCAAAAATGTAGGCCAGGTTTCACAGAGGAAGACCAGGGGCTGCGATTACGTAACAGGGAGCAGAGCATGCCAGTTCACGTTCACGGGCGGGCGGGGAGGAAGTCACCCCCACAGCTTCTAGGCAGGGCTCTGCCTCCTGCTCGTCGGAAGCCAAATTTCCTGCAGAGCGAGCACCCCAGTCCCCTCCCTGGGACGGGGGTGTGAAGCGTCTGCCTGTGGAGCCCCAGCTCAGAGGGGATTTTCATCTGTAACGTGAGCTATTGGCAGGCCCATCCCGGGAGCTCGAGGACATAAGGACCTTGAGCACCACCTCCCTGCGTCCTTTCCCCCCGAGGGCTGGGTTTGCTTTAGCTCCACCAGATCACAGGGAAGCGAAGACGCAGTGTCTCGAGGTGATCTGCCCAAGACTGTAGGGACAGCCAGGGTGGGGCCGAGGCCCAGGCCAGGGCTGTCTGACTCTTCACTGGTATTCGTGCCACTCGTGAGGTCAACTGTGAAAGGAATGCAAGAAGGACGAAGCAAACACACGACAGTAACAGCAAGGGAAGTGACCTTCGGGCACCGAGCAAGCGTGTCTGACCCGCGGCCCGCGGCCCACACGCGGCCCAGGACGGCTTTGCCTGCAGCCCCCACATAAACTCGTAAACTTTCCTAAAACGTTAGGAGACTTTTTTTGGTTACTTTTCTTTTTTAGCTCCTCAGTTGTCGTTCATGTGAGTGCATGTTACGTGCAGCCCAAGACAGTTCTCCCAGGGTGGCACAGGGACGCCACAAGGTTGGGCACCACTGACACAGGGGACGACAAGTAAATATTAGGTGTTCGTGTGCTTTTCATCAAGTCTGCCCCGTCCCCAGCCCAGGGCAGATTGTCCCCAGATCACTGTGGGCCAAATGTGAGTCCAGATCACAGCCGTGATGGCGGGCCCTGGGGGCCCAGAAATGAGAAGACAGACGCACTGTCCCGAGATCGGCAGCGTGGCCCCGAGATCGGCAGCGTGGCCCCGAGATCGGCAGCGTGGCCCCAAGATCGATCGGCAGCGTGGCCCTGAGATCGGCAGCATGGCCCCAAGCATGGCAGCTCCGCCTGAGTGAGCCTCGGGGGCCGGGAGGGGACATGGGTCACCTCTGAGACTACAGCTAACAGGGACCTGTGTCTTTAGCAGATCCACTCGTTCCTGCCTTTCCAGGGCTGCGCACAGCAGCTGGTGGCCTCCCCCAGGCCCTGACCACACCTCCAAGTCAAGGCTGCCCCCCAGGCCCTGACCGCCCCCCAGGCCCTGACTGCCTCCCCCAGGCCCTGAC
>PVJL010013120.1:18281-33819 GCA_004026885.1 Lyroderma lyra | reverse complement strand
CTTTCTGAGCTGTTTCCATGTTCTGGTCTTCAATATCACTAATTCTTTCCTCCATCTGGTTGGTCCTGTTTCCTATGGCAGTTATTTCATTTCTCACTTCTTTTATAGTATTATTTATTTCTCGTATTTCCGTCTCAATCTTTCTTATGTTTTGAATTTCTTTGTTAAATTGTTCTTTTTGTTCACAGAGTTCCTTTTTCATGTCGTTTATATTCTTTTTTATGTTATTTATCTCAACTATGGTGTTCTGCCAATATGTTTTCATTTCTCTCACAGCCTTTAGAATGGCTGCTTTAAATTCTCCGTCACTTAAATTCGACCCTTCCAAATGTAACAAGCTGTCTTCTGGGTTAATTTCATGTTCATTCTCAGGAGTTTTAGTTTTTAAGGAATTCATCCTGTCCACTGGGATCTTCCTCTTTGACATGAGGGCTTTATGTTCACTGCCCAGATTATTGCTTTTGTGGTGTCTTGCTGTAGGGCAGACACTAGGTGTCGCTGGGGTCAAGTTTTCGGGGAGAGGGGGCTGTTTGTTTCTTGTTTCTGATCTCCTACTGCGTTTGGAGGCTATGCGCATATATCCTGGGGAGAGGCCAACAAAAGGCTTTGGGCCCTTTGCTAGGGAAGCTGTTTTTGCTAGCTGGGGTGAATGCTAGCAAATCAAATGAGTTTTTCTTCCCAACCCTGATTCAGTACCTGACTGTCTAAAGGCTCACACTGCTTTCAGAACTCTGGGGTGCACGAGGAAGTGCCCACTCCATAAGTCCAAAGCTGTGGGCCTGGCCTGAGACAGCAGGGTCGCCTTTGCAGCAGGCTGGGAACAGGAACTGCAACCCTGTGTAGTTCTCCAGGGGACTTAGAGCTTGCAGTTCAGAGTCCTCGCTCAGCCCTTCTACCACTCAAAAGTTCCAGAGGCTGGCTCCCAAACTCCTTCCGTCCCCAGCTCCCCAGTCTCTCTCCCCTCCCCCAAACTGCGCAGCTCCGAATAGTCAACAAGGATCGCGTCCAGATCCCGCGTGGTCCGTCTCTGCTCCCTTCCCTCTCCCCGACTCGTCCCCTTCTCACCAGCCTTCAGGTGTTTACTTGAGATTTGTGGATTTCTCAACAGCCAGTTTGTCACTCAGGGTCCTTTTTCTTGGTTCTTGGATGGCCGTTCAATTGTGTTTTCAGGGAAAGGATTTAGGAACCTCCTCTCCAGTCGCCATCTTGTCTTCTCTCCAAGACCCACTTTCATTGTTTTCTGTGTGTTCTCCTGTGTAATACCTTGCTGTTTTGATTGTTGTCAGTTTTTATAAATTAAGTTATAAATTTAATTTATAAATGTATACATTAAAGTCAGAAAGTGTGACACCTATGTCATTTTTTTTGTATTGTTTTTTGTTTGTTTGTTTTTTATGCCAGCATTGCTTTAGTATTAGGGGTCTTTTTTGATTCCATACAATTCTAATGTTGTTTTGTTATTTTATTGGAAAAATGACATTGATATTTTTATGGAAATTACATTAAATCTATATATTGCTTTGGTCAATATGGTCAATTGACCTATGTTGATTCTAATAGACTTCATCAAGATGGCAGCATGCAAGGAGATTTTTGAAACACCTGGAAAATACAGCAAATTTAACAACTAGAGTACAACAAAGTAATCCCTAAGCAACACGTAACCTCAACTGAGAGACCCATTTACCATATGGAAATATCTGAAGGTTAGAGAAAGTAGGGAGAGTGGGGGGAAAAGAAAAGGGAAATTTCCAGAGACAGGGCAGCATGCCATGATCCAGGGCCCAGCAGGAGAGAAAATGAGGCAAGGTCACAGAAGTCCTGACTGGTGCATAGTACAACCCCAGAAGAATTAGAGACTCAGGCACCCACTAGCTCAAAAACATGGGTAAAAACATAGCACAATCCTGGGCAAAATGTGGGCCCAGACATAGATGGCAACACACATACCTTCCCTGGCCCTGTGCATTCCCAACAGACAGACAAGTTTGTTTTGCGACTGAGCCCAGAATTCAGGACTATGACCTAGGACACACAGAGATCTTAGCTTACACTGCCATCACTTCCAGGAAGAAATCATAGACACAGAGCCTAGCCACCTCCCCTGACCTTTCCAGAACTTTCCCTTTCACCTTTAACCAGTGCAGACAGAAATTAATCTGTGGGTGCTAGTCAGCTGCTATCCAAAAATTGCTATTATCCAATGCCACAAACAAACCTGCACTTCATCCAGCAAACCCCACCCTTACTCTTCCTGTTGAAACCTTCAGGAGTGTCCAGGGGAACTGAGACACACAGGTGCAGCAGCTTCTGCCTGCGCTGGAATTTCCGAGGTGAAGAGCCCCATCACCTACCAAATTTTTCCAAAAGGAAGGCACACAGATACCAAAGCATCTGTGTCAATGAAGAGAAGCTTACATTACAGAAAATCTCCTAGCATGAGAAGAACAAGATACCTAGAGTAAATAAATCCCTGCAGCCCAGGGGCTCCAGTGACACTTGCTGGGAATTGAGAGAGGCACCTCATCATATCTACTGGGAGCAAGTTCTTGGGAAGTCAAGAAAAACACACTAACAGTTACTAATAACAAAGCGTACAGATTTTCAGAAAATAACAGAAAAAAAAAAGATAAAAATTCTCCAGAAAAGAAACGTAAAGACATGGTAATATGTGATCTAAATGACACAGAATTAAAGACTGTAATTTTAAAAACACTCAAAAAGATAACAAAAAAATGAGGCAATTAAATGAACTCAGAAATGCAACTAATAAGCAAAAGAAATATTTTAACAAAAAGATTTAAACTTTAAAAAAGAATAAAATAAAAATTCTGAAAGTAAGACAACACAATAAAAGAGATGAAAAATGAAATGAGAAGCAAATCTGACCAGATGGAGGACAGATTAAATGATATTGAAGGTAGAAACACAGAAATCACATAGATAAAATAAGAGAGAGATTGGGAATGAAAAGAAATGTACAAGAACTATATGACTGTATCAGGAAAAATAACAAGAATAATGAGCATACCAGAAGAAAAAGAGAGTGAAAAGGACAGAAAATTTATTCAAATAAATAGTTGATAAGAAATTCCCAGACCTCTGAAGAGAGCTAGAAGAGGAGAAATGATGACTGATATCTCAGAAATACAAAAGATCATAAAAGAATATAATACTACAAAGAGCTATATACAATGCAATTCAACAACCTAAAAAAATGGAAGAGTTTCTAGAAACATATATTCTACCTAGACAGAACCAAGAAGAAATAGATAACTTAAATAGATAATTAAAATGACACTCAGCTTCAGGAGGCAAACAGGAGGTTTAATTACCTCAATTCAATAGACCTACTTCAAGGTCCATTCTATTAAAGCTGTAAAAAATTAATGACAAAAAGAAATTCTCAATACAGCCAGGGAAAAAAGAAAACTGCAAACTATAAAGAAAATCCCATCAGAATATAGTCAGAGTTCTAAGCAGAAACTCTACAAGCCAGGAGAGAGTGGAGTTAAATATTCAAAGTATTGAAAGAAAAAAATCACTAGCCAAGAGTAATTTATCCAGCAAAGTTATCCTTCAGATATGAAGGAAAAATAAAAAAAATATATTTTTAGATATACAGAAGCTGAGTAAATTCTCTAACAAAAGACCTGGATTATAGGAAATACTGAAGGAGGTTATTTGACCTGGAACCAAAAGTCAAAATAAATAGGGATAACTTATAACAAAAACATAAAAGGGGAGAAAGTAAAGGTTTGAATTTTCAAAGGTAAATAATGATAAAAATCATGATTAAGAGACTATGGTCCATATAAAACTTTATTTTACATAAATTTATGGATAATGACTCAAAAAAAAAAAAATCCCAGAACTGAGGCACATTACATAAAAGAGAGAAAAGAAATATGAACATCATGAAAGTAAAATAAATTAAAAAAAGAAAGTAGAGGAGTTTGAAAAGATGGTGGATTAGGCTGACACGAAGTCTGTGACCTCCCAGACCACAGCAAGATTGCAGATATAAAGGGGAGCAGTCAACCTTGACAAACATCAGAGGACTGACTGAAGTGAACCCCAAAACCTGAGGATACAGAAAAAGAAGCCCAATTGAGACTATTAGGGAAAAAGCATGACCTCAAAGTTATGGATAGTGAGGGAATTCCAGGAGGGAAATCACAGGTGCAGGGACTCCCATAGAGGAGTGAGTGGTGCTGAGCCCACACTGCTACCTCTCAGCCCAGAAGCCCAGTACAGGAGAGAGGAAAACTCATTATATCTAGCAATAAATAATCCAGAACTCTGTCTCTGTGAGTTGACAAAGGTTGGCTGGAAGTCCAGGTGCTCTTCTGTGGGGTGCATGCATGGACTCGGCCACATGCTGTGCTCACCTAATCTTGAGTGGGGTCACAGCATCATTGGAGGTAACAGAGTCATTCCGGGAAGGACTGAGCTGTGAGTTTTCAGACTAGGGGACAAAGAATAACAATGTTTGTGCTCAGAGTGTGTCACACATGTAGCATACCGGAGGACGCCACTTTCTTCTTAATTAAACTCTCCCCCAAAAGACCTATTCTGAAAACTCACCGGTCTAACAAAATCTGCGCATGCTCACTACTCACTGGAAAAACCATGCTCACTGCAGCTTAAACTACATTCCCCAGAATGCTCTAGGCTGCCAGTCACCCACCCCACCCTACCAGCTGCACTGTAGCCAAATAGCAGACCACAGAGAAAAAGCTGCTAAACTCTTTAAAAATAAAGTAGCTTCAACCCCCACCTAAAACAAAACAAAACAAAACAAACAAAACATACAAACACCCTAGAATTTCACCCAGATCACCCAGAGCTGTGCCCTACACATGCAGTAAAGTATCCAGGGTAACAAAGCAAACAGCTTTGTCCTAGTGGTTTTCTTTTTCTTTTTCTTTTTTTGCTTTTTCTTATATTTTCAGTTTGAACAAAAGCTGTCCTCAACTCACAAAAAGGTCAATGCTCTGCAGCTTCCCTCTGCTGCTCCCTGTACACAGCTAAGAGTGAAGAGTGGAAAAAACCAATAGGCTTTCCAAATAAAAAACAAAAAATTATTTAATTATTGGTTTTTTTCTTTTCCATTTTCTGTAATTTTTTTTATCTGTACTCTTCCTTAATTTCTATTTTTATACAATTATATTTTTATTTTTAATTTAATTTCATTTTTTATTAATGTTACCATTTTCTCCATCTTTTTCTCTTTTTTTCTTCCTCTTTCACAGTGTGATCAGGCACACTGGAGATTTTACCAGTCCAACACTGGTTGGCTGAAGGGTTGGCCTGGACCAACTAGTGGGAAAACATGTTCTTGTGGAGTTTTACAGTAGCAGCTATCTGCAACTTACCAGAGAACTTTTTGTGCTACTCTACTACCCCTCCAGGGTAAGTAAAATTGTGCTGCAAGTGACATACTGCAGGACACACAGCACGAAGGAAGAAAACTAAAAAAAAAAAAAATTGTTATTGTTTTTGTTCTTTCACTCTTTTCAAGTAGTTTTTATTTTTTTAATTTCATCTTTCTATATATTTTTCTTTTTATTTCCTTTCATTTTTAACTCTTTTCATGATTTAACTTCATTTGTATTTCATTTCTTAATTTTATTTTTTAAATTTACTAATTTCTTCTCTACATATTTTATATATTTTATTTTTTAAGTTCTATATTATTTTTAACCCCTATATATAATTTATTTATTATTTTCTCAATTATATTACTATTATTAATATTTGTTTCCCTTATTTTCTCTCAAGGTTTGCACAGGCACACTGAACTGTTACCCTGCCCACATAGAGGAACTTTGGAAGGCCAGGTAATCAGTCTTGCCCTACTAGCAGGGGAAGACTGTCCATAGGTCTTTTGCAGAAGTGGCCATCTGAGATTGCCTGGAAAATTTCCAGCGCTGTTCTACCACTATCCCCCATCCCCAGAGCAGCTAACAGTGTGCTGTGAATGGCAAACTCTGAGGCTCTGAGGAAATTTTTGTTTGTTGCTTGGTTTTTTATATATTTATATGATTGTGTGTGTGTGTGTGTGTGTGTGTGTGTGTGTGTGTGTGTGTGTCTGCTCCTTGACTTTTTCTTTTCCAAGTGAATGCGGGCACACTAGAGACTTGTCCTGTCAACATGGAGTCACTCTAGGTGGATGAGTGATCAGTCTTACCTAATTAATGGGGGAAGATTTTCATGTGAACTTCAGCAAAAGTGGCTGTCTGTGGTGGTCTGGGAAGCTTTCAATGTTACACTACCATTACCCTTGGACAGTTAACAGTGTGCTGTGGGGGATATATCACTCAACTACAATGAAAAAAACACACATAATGCACTTAAGTAAAAATCTTACATTACACACACAGAAAATAAAAATAATTGCACCATTGGACCATACAGGACACATACTACATAAGACAAACATGAGAGAGCCATAAAGGATATGCCTACTGCATAGAAGCAAACACAGAGAAAAAACCAGAATGAGAAAACAGAAATACATGTCCCAAATAAAAGAACAAAAGAGATAATCAGAAATAGATTCAAACAAAATGGAGACAATTAATTACGGGAGCAAGAGTTTAGAAAACAGATAGTAAGAATGTTTAAGAAACTTACTGAAAACGTCAACAAAGAGATAATAACCATAAAGAAAGACATAGAAACCATAAAAAAAACAACAAAAAATGAAGAATACAATCATTGAAATGAAGAATACACTAGAAAGAATCGACAACAGGTTGGTTGAAGCAGAAAATCAAATTAGCAATCTGGAAGACAAGGTAGCAGAAAATACTTAAATGGAAGAACAAAGATAAAAAAGAATTAAAAAAAAATAAAGATAGCCTCAGAGACCTCTAGGACAACATCAAGCATAACAACATTCAAATAATAGGGATACCAGAAGGAGAAGAGAGAGAGCAAGGGATTGAAAACCTGTTCAAAAATATAATGACTGAAAACTTCCCTAACCTGGGAAAAGAAATAGACACACAAACCCAAGAAGCACAGAGAACACCAGTCAAGATGAACCCAAATAGGCCCACAGCAAGACACATCATAATTAAAATGACAAAGATTAAAGACAAAGAGATAATTTTAAAAGCAGTGAGAGAAAGACAACAATTTACCTACAAGGGGGCTCCCATTAAGCTCTCAATGGATTTCTCATAAAAATTTTGCAGGCCAGAAGAGAATGGCAGGAAATACTCAGAATAATGAACAACAAGGGCCTACAACCAAGACTATGCTACCCGGCAAGACTATCACTTAAAATTGAAGGAGAGATAAAGAATTCCTCAGATAAGAATAAGCTAACATAATATACTACCACCAAGCCACATTATAGGAAATGCTAAAGGGACATCCTTAAGCAGAAGAAAGGAGAAAACAAACAAACAAAAGAATAAAACCATGAACAATAACATGGTATTGGCTCTGTACTTATCAATAATCACTCTAAATAAACAAACAAGCAAAAAATAAGAAAACATGAATAATAACATTCCATTCACTATGTACTTATCAATAATCGCTTTAAATATAAATGGGCTAAATGCTCCAATCAAAAGACACAGGGTAGCCAAATGGATAAAAATACAAGACTCAGGCATATATTGTCACCTCAGAAGGAAAGGGATGGAAAAAGATATTTTATGGAAATGGAAATGAACAAAAGCTGGGATAGCAATAATATCACACAAAATAAACTTCAAAACAAAGTCTATAACAAAAGACAAAGAAGAAAATGACATAATTATAAAGGGATCAGTCCAACAAGAGGATATCACTCTTGTAAACATTTATGCACCCAACATAGGAGCACCTAAATACATAAAGCAGATATTGACTGATGTAAAGGCAGACATCAACAGTAAGACAATTATAGTAGGGGACTTTAACACTCCACTAACACCAATGGACAGATCTTTCAGACAAAAATCAACACAGATACAATGGCCTTAAATGATACACTAGAGCAAATGGATTTTATTGATATTTTTAGAGAATTACATCCCAAAGCAGCAGAATATACATCCTTTTCAAAGCCACATAGAACATTTTCTAAGATGAACCACATCTTAGGCCACAAACAAGCCTCAATAAATTTAAGAAAATCGATATTATACTAAGTCCCCTCTCTGACTGCAGCAGTACAAAACTAGAAATCAATCACAAGAAAAAAACTGAAAAAAACAAAAGCACATGAAGGCTAAAAAATATGCTATTAAACAATGAATGGGTGAACAAGGAGATTAAAGATGAAGTCAAAAGGTACCTTGAGACAAATAAGAACAAAAACACAACTACCCAAAATGTGTCTATGGGTCACAGCAAAGTAGTCCTCAGAGCAAAATTCACAGCAATGCAGACCTACCTAAAGAAAAATTTCAAATAAACAGTTTAACCTTACACCTAAGGAAACTGGAAGAAAAACAACAAAGTCTAAAATCAGCACCAAAATAGAAATAATAAAAATCAGATCAGAAATAAATGAAATTTAGACTAAGAAGAAAATACAAAAGACAAGTCTTTAACCAGACTATGAGAGACAGAGGGAGAGAGAGAGAGAGAGAGAGAGAGAGAGAGAGAGAGGACCTAAATAAATAAAATCACAAATGAAAGAGAAGTTACAATGGACACCACAGAAATATAAGAAATTATAAGAAAATACTATGAACAAATTCAGCATTTTGGAAGAAATGGACAAATTTTTAGAAACATACAAACTTTCAAGATTATATCAAGAAGAAACAGAAAATATAAATAGGCCAATTACTAATAATGAACTTGAATCAATAATCAACAAGCTCCCAATAAACGAAAGTCCTGGACCAGATGGCTTCACAGGTGAATTTTACCAAAGATTCAAAAATGAATTAACACCTATACTTCTCAAACTATTTCAAAAAATCCAGGAAGAGGGCAGGGTTCCAGACTCATTTTATGAGGCCACCTTACCCTGATTCTAAAACCAGATAAAGACACTATGAAAAAATATATATATAGCCCAATATCCCTAATGAACATAGATGCAAAAATTCTCAACAAAATATTAGCAAATGGTATTCAGCAATACATTAAAAAATCATACACCACGATTAGGTGGGATTCATTCTGGAAATGTATAGTTGTTTTAATATACATAAATCAATTAACATGATATACCACATATACAAATGAAAATTAAAAACCATATGGTCATTTCAATAGACTCAAAAAAAGCATTTTACAAAATTCAGTGGCCATTTATGATAAAAATGCTAAACAAAGTGGGCATAAGAGGGACATATCTCAATTTAATAAAGGCTATATATGATAAACCCACAGCTAACAGCATGCTCAATGAGGAAAAATTAAAAGCATTCCCCTTAAGATCAGGAATAAGACAAGGATGCCCACTGTCACCACTCTTATTCAACATAGTGCTGAAAGTCCTAGCCACAACAATCAGACAAGAAAAATAAATAAAAGGCATCCAAATTGGAAAAAAAGAAATAAAACTATTATTATTTGCAGATGACATGATACTGTATATAGAGAATCCCAAAGATTCAACCCCAAACTAATAAATGAATTTAGTAAAGTAGCAAGACACAAAATGAATATACAGAAATTAGTTGCATTCTTATGTACCAATAACAAACTAGCAGAAGAAGAAATTAAGAAAACAATTCCATTTTCAATTGCATCAAAAAAAAATCTAGGAATAAATTTAACCAAGGAAGTAAAAGAACTATACACAGAAAATTATGACACTGAAGAGAGAAGTCAAAGAAGACACAAATAAATGGAAACAGATACCATGCTCATGGATAAAAAGAATTAATACTACCCAAAGCAACCTATAGATTCAATGCAATTCCCATCAAAATACCAAAGGCATTAATCAGAGAAACAGTATGTATAATCCTAAAATTTATATGGAACCATAAAAGACCTAGAATAGCCACAGCAACCCTAAGAAACAAGAACAAAGATGGAGGATTCACCCTACAAGACATCAAATTATACCACAAGGCCACAGTTTTCAAAACAGCATGGTATTGGCATAAAAACAGACACATAGATCAATGGAACAGAATAGAGAGTTCAGAATTAAACCCATGTGTATATGGCCAACTAATCTATGATAAAGGAAGCAAGAACTTGCATTGGGGTAAAGACAGTTTTTTCAAAAAATGGTGCTGGAAAAACCGGAAAGATATGAGAAAAAAATGAAATTGGACCACCTTCTTACAACATATAAAAAAATGAACTTTAAATGGTTTAAAGACCTAAATATAAGACCTTAGACCATAAAACTCTTAGAGAAAAATATAGGAAGTAACCTCTCAGACATTACCCTTACCAATACTTTCAACAATATATCTACTCAGGGAAGGGAAACAAAGGAAAAAATAAAAAATGGGACTACATCAGAGTAAAAAGTTGTTTTTACTGCAAAAGAAAACACCAACAAAACAAAAAGACAACATAGAATGTGAGAATATATTCACCAATGAGGCAACTGACAAAGGGTTAATATCCAAAATTTATAAAGAACTCATACAACGCAACACTAATAAAACCAACAACCCAATTAAAAAAATTGGCAGAAGACCTGAATAGACATTTTTCCAAAGAGAATAAACAGATGGCCAATAGACACATGAAAAAATGTTCAACATCACTAATCATCAGAGAAATGCAAATCAAAACCACAATGAGATACCACCACACTCCTGTCAGAATGGCTCTGATCAATAAATTAACTACAACAAGTGTTGGCCAGGATGTGGAGGAAAAGGAACTTTTTTACACTATTTGTGGAACTACAAATTCATCTAAACACTATGGAAGACAGTATGGAGGTTCCTCAAAAAATTAAAACTGGAACTACCTTATGATCAATCAATTCTACTCCTCAATATTTATCCAGAGAAATCCAAAACACTAATTTGAAAAAATATATGCAGCCCTATGTTTATTGCAGCATTATTCATAGTAGGCAAGATATGGAAACAACCTAAATGCCCATCAATAAATGATTGGATAAAGAAGCTTTTGTACATTTACAGAATGAAGTATTACTCAGCCATAAAAAATACTAAAGTCTTAACTTTTGCAACAACATGGATGGAACTAGAAGATATAATGCTAAGTGAAATCAGTCAGATTGAGAAAGACAAATACCGTATGATCTCACTTACATATAGAATCTAAAGAATAGAATAAAGGAACAATCAAAACAGAATAAAAACAAAAACAAAAAATCAATTAAAATGGGAGGATCATCATGTTAAGTGAAATAACATAGAGAAAAAGAAGAACTACATGATTTCACTCAGATGTGGAACATAAAATTGAAAACAACAAAGATACAAAACTCATAGACACAGTAAATAATTTAGTAGTTATCTTTAGGGGGAAGGGGGATGGGGAGAAGAGATAGGGACACAAATATATGGTGATGGAAAGGAAACTGACTCTGGATGATGAACACATAATGCAATGAATGCATGGAGGATGTAATGTAGAATTGTGCACCTGGAATCTATGTAATTTTTATTGATCAGTGTCATCACAATAAATTTAACAATAAAACAGCAATAATTTTATAAAAGCAAATAGCAAAATAAAAAATAAATGAAATGTAAACAATTGAGACACTATCAGATACTCTTAGTGAAATAAGCCAGACAGAAAAAAGAAAGAACTGTATGACTTCACTCATATGTGGAATATAAAACTGAAAGCGAAGAAAAAAGAAATGAAGAAACAAATAACCCATGGACACAATTAATAGTTTAATGTTTATTTGGGGACAAGTAGGATAAGGAGGGAAGAAAGGGGAGGGGTGGGAGGGGGGAAGCTAAATATAAGGTGATGGAAAGAGAAGTCACATTAGGTGGTGAACTTATTACACATCAAGTTGACAATGCATTGTAGATTGTATGCCTGAAGCCTATGTAATCCTTGCTGACAGATGTCACCCCAATAAGTCTAAAAATAAAAATGAATATTAAAAAATGAAAAGAAAACAAATGATAAAATGGCTACAAATTCCTCCTGTATCAATTATTACCTTAAATGTAAATGGAATGAATTCATCAATATGAAGACACAGAGTGGCAGATTGAGTTAAAAAACAAAACTCAACCATATGCTGCTTCCAAGAGACACACATCAACCACAAAGACAAATAGAAACTCAAGTGGCAATCAAATGGCATCCAGATAAAAAGCAGGTATAGCCATACTTATACCTCACAAAACAGACATCAGGATAAAAAGGGTAATAGGAGACAAAAATGAACATTTCATAATTATAAAGAAGAGTGTACAACAATAAGACATGAATTAATATGTACGCCCCAATTAGGAAGCACCCAAATTTACAAAGCAACTACTAACAACTAAAGGGAGAAATAGACAAAATCACAATTATAGTGGGGGACCTAAATACCCCATTAAAAGCCACGGACAGATCATCCAAACAGAAAATAAATTAGAAAATGTCAGTTTTAAATTATATAGTACAGCAACTGGACCTAACTGACATTTACAAGACATTTCATCCTACAACACAAGACTATATATTTTTTCTAGTGCACATGGAACATTCTCAAGGATAAACCATACACTGACAGAAAATTAACTTTATGAAATATAAGAAGATTGAAATTATACCAAATGTAATCTCTAACCACAAAGCTTTGGAATTGGAGATCAACTACAGAAAACAAAGCAGGAAAAGCAACATATATGTGTAGAATAAAAAAACATGTTATTAAAAATTACTGGGTCAAAAAATAAAAAGGAGACTCTTGAGCTATTTTCCTGTTTGAGCCTGCTTCTACCTCTTTGGAATGTATTTTCTCTTCAATATATATCTCTTTGTTTTGCCTCTCTAAATAAATAAATAAATAGATAAATAAATAAAAATAAATAAATAAATTAAAAAGAGATAAAAATACATAAGAATTAATAAGGGACACCAGAGCTGGCCTGGAGCTTATCTGCTTCCTAACTGCCACAGCCAAGATGGGTGGCGTTGTGCTCTCATTACTCACAGTGCTGTTGCAGGAGAGCAGGTTATCCAGGGGCTCGGCTGTCCTTCAGGCCCTCTGCCCGTGGTGTGAGGCATCTTTGCCCAGGAAGGGACCCCGAGTTTCTGTTAAAAAATGTGCTGATAGGAGAAGAAGGCAAGATGGCGACTGGAGAGGAGGTCCCTAAAGCCTCTCCCAGAAAAAAAAATTGAACGGCCGACCAGGAGCCAAGAAAGAGGACCCTGAGTGACAAAACAGCTGTTGAGAAATCCACAAATCGCAAGTAAACACCTGAAGGTTGGCGAGAAGGGGGCGAGTTGGGGAGAGGGAAGGGAGCAGAGATGGACTGCAATACAACAAAATCACTGTTGACTATTGGGAGCTGCACAGTTTGGGGGAGGGGAGAGACCATGGGGAGCTGGGATTTGGAGCTGCATGCTGGGGACAGAGTTTGGGAGCCACCCTCTGGAACTTTTGAGTGGTAGAAGGGCTGAGCGAGGACTCTGAACTGTAGCTATAATCGCCCTGGAGACCTACACAGGGCTGCAGTTCCTGTTCCCAGCCTGCTGCAAAGGCGACCCTGCTGTCTCAAGCCAGGCCCACAGCTTTGGATTTATGGAGCGTGCACTTCCTCGTGCACCCCAGGGTTCTGAAAGCAGCATGAGCCCGTAGACTGCCAGATTCTGAATCACGGCTAGGAAGAAAGACTGATTTGATAGCATTCACTCGAGCCAGCAGAAACAAGCCTCGAAACAGCTTTCCCAGCAAAGGGCAGAAGGCAGAGCCACCCTTGGAGCGCCTTTTGCTGGCCTCTCCCCAGGATATATGCGCATAGCCTCCAAATGCAGTAGGAGATCAGAAACAAGAAACAAACAGCCCCCTATACCCCAAAACTTGATTCCCAGTGCCACCTAGTGTCTGCCCTACAGCAAGACACCACAAAAGCAATAATCTGGGCACTGAACATAAAGCCCTCATGTCAAAAAGGAAGAACCCAGTGGAGAGGATGAATTCCTTAAAAACTAAAACTCCTCAGAAAGAACATGAAATTTACCCAGAAGACAGCTTGTTACAACTAGAAGGGTCTCATTTAAGTGACGGAGAATTTAAAGCAGCCATTCTAAAGGCTCTGAGAGAAATGAAAACCTATTGGCAGAACACCATAGCTGAGATAAATTATATAAAAAAGGATATAAACGACATAAAAAAGGAACTCTGTGAACAAAAAGAACAATTTAACAAAGAAATTCAAAACATAAGAAAGATTGAGAAGGAAATACGAGAAATAAATAATACAATAAAAGAAGTGAGAAATGAAATAACTGCCATAGGAAAAAGGACTAACCAGATGGAGGAAAGAATTAGTGATATTGAAGATCAGAACATGGAAACGGCTCAGAAAGAGGAAGAGAGGGAATATAGAATCAAAAGGATTGAAAGAACTCTGCAAGAAATACCGGACTCCATGAGACAAAACTACATCAGGATAATAGGAATGGAAGTGGGGGCAAGGCAATCTACAGAGAGCATACTCAAACAAATCATAGATGAGAACTTTCCGAACTTATGGAAAGATCTGGAAACCCAAGTTCAAGAAGAAAACAGGTCCACCATATACCTGGACCCCCACAGATCTTCTCCAAGACACATGGTACTAAAGTTGTCCAAAACTAAAGACAAAGAGACAATTCTCAAGGCAGCCAGGGAAAAATGAACTATAACATTTAGAGGAATACCCATCAGGCTGGCATCAGATTTCTCAGCAGAAACTCTACAAGCCAGGAGAGGCTGGAATCCAATATTCAAAAATTTAAAAGAGAGAAACTTCCAGCCAAGAATAAATTATCCAGCAAAATTATCTTTTAGATATGAAGGTGGAATAAAGACTTTCTCAGACAAAGAGAAGCTGAGGGAATTTGCCAGCACAAAGCCAGCATTCCAAGAAATACTGAAGGAGGCTCTTCAACCTGAAACAAAACATCAGGAAAAATGGAACAAATTTGGGGCAACGATAAAGAAACAAAAATAAACAAACAAACAAAAAAACATAAGAAAAGAAAGAAATAAGTAATGGCCACAGGAATTCCTCACATATCGATCATCACTCTAAATGTTAATGGACTGAACTCACCAATAAAAAGACACAGAGTAGCAGACTGGATTGAAAAACAGAATGCATCCATATGCTGTCTTCAAGAAACACACCTCAGCTGTAAGGACAAACACAGACTCAGAGTGAAAGGATGGGATACAATACTCCAAGCAAATGGTAACCAGAGAAAAGCAGCAGTGGCCATACTGATATCTGATGAAATAAACTTCAAGTTAAAAAAGATAGTAAAAGACAAAGATGGTCATTACATAATGATAAAAGGCACAATGCAACAACAAGAAGAGTTGACACTAATCAACATATATGCTCCCAACCAGGATGCACCAAAATACACAAAGAAACTACTAACAGACTTGAAAGGAGAAACTGATGAA
>PVJL010013120.1:0-18181 GCA_004026885.1 Lyroderma lyra | reverse complement strand
AACTTAAACACCCCGCTAACAGCCATGGACAGATCATCCAAACAGAAAATAAATAAGAATATAACAGCTCTAAATGACACATTATAGCAATTGGACATAATTGATATTTACAGGACCGTTCATCCAGCAAAAAGAGACTACTCCTTCTTTTCTAGTGCGCATGGAACATTCTCAAGAATAGACCACATGCTGGGACACAAAAGTAGCCTCAGCAAATTCAAGAAGATCGAAATCATACCAAGTGTATTCTCAGGCCACAAAGCTTTGAAATTGGAGATCAACTGTAAAAGGAAAGCAGAAAAAACCACATATACATGGAGATTAAACAACAGCTTATTATAAAAGGACTGGATAAAAGAACAAATAAAAGATGATATTAAAAATATATAGAAACTAATGACAATGAAAGTACAACATATTAGAATTATTGGGACAAAACAAAAGTGGTAATAAGAGGGAAATTTATATCATTACAGGTCTATCTTAAGAAACAAGAAAAATCACAAGCATATATCTTAGCATCCCATCTTAGAGAGCTAGAAAAAGAAGAGCAGACAACACCCAAAGTTAGCAGAAGGAAAGAAAACAATAAAAATTAAAGTAGAGCTAAACCAATTAGGGAACAGACGGACAATAGAAAAAATTAATATTATGAAGAGCTGGTTCTTTGAGAAAGTCAATAAAATTGACAGAACCCTGGTGAGACTAATCAAAGGATGAAAGGAAAGGACACACATATCCAAAATTAGAAATAAAAGGGCAGAAATTACCACTGATACCACAGAAATACAAAGGATTATAAGAAAATATTATGAAGGACTTTATGCCACAAATTTTAACAACCTAGAAGAAATGGACAAGTTTCTAGAAACTTATAGCCTACCAAGACTAAACCAAGAAGAACTGGATAATCTAAATAGAACAATCAATAGCAATGAGATTGAAATGACTATCCATAATCTCCCTAAAGGCAAAATCTCCCTAAAGGCAATCTCCCTGGACCAGATGGTTTCACCAACGAGTTCTACAAAGCATTCAAAGAAGAATTAAAGCCTATCCTCCTCAGACTCTTCCAAAAAATTGAAGAGGAAACAATACTTCCTAACTCATTCTATGAGGCCAACATTACTCTAATACCAAAGCCTGGCAAAGACAACACACAAAAAAGAAAACTATAGACCAATATCTCTGATGAACACAGATGCAAAAATCATGAACAAAATATTTGCAAACAGAATACAACAATGCATCAAAAAGATCATACATCATGATCAAGTGGGATTCATTCGGGGAGCACAAGGATGGTTCAACATACGAAAATCAATCAATGTGATACACCACATAAACAAAATCAAAGATAAAGACCATATGGTCATTTCAATTGATGCAGAAAAAGCTTTCGACAAGGTACAACATCCATTTATGATCAAAACACAAAATAAAATAGGTGTAGAAGGAAAGGATCTCAACATAATGAAGGCCATGCATGAAACCTATTCCCCTAAAATCAGGAACAAGACATGATGCCCACTGTCACCACTGTTATTTAATAAAGTACTAGAAGTTCTAGCCACAGCAATCAGGCAAGAGAAAGGAATCAAAGGAATCCAAATTGGGAAAGAAGAGGTCAAATGGTCAGTATTTGTGGATGACATGATCCTTTATATAAAAATTTCCAAAGATTCCACCAGGAAACTATTGGAAACAATTAATGAATATAGTAAAGTTGCAGGATACAAAATCAATGTACAAAAATCAATAGCATTCACTTATACAAACAAAGAATCCTCAGAAAAAGCAATGAGGGAGTCAATTCCTTTTGCTATCCCAACAAAAAGAATG
The DNA here is from genome assembly GCA_004026885.1 of Lyroderma lyra. NCBI lineage: Eukaryota > Metazoa > Chordata > Mammalia > Chiroptera > Megadermatidae > Lyroderma > Lyroderma lyra. The sequence goes on along the minus strand of PVJL010013120.1, from coordinate 16,339 downwards.
AAAAACCTGGGAATTGACTTAACAAAGAACGTGACAGACTTATACTCAGAAAAGTATAAGACACTTTTGAAAGAAATTGGAACAGACTTTTAGAGGTGGAAAAATAGCCCCTGTTCATGGATAGGAAGGCTTAACATTGTTAAAATGGTCATTCTGCCCAAAGCAATCTACAGATTTAATGCAATCCCCATCAAAATCCCACAATCCTATGTTCATGAAATAGATAAAAGAATTATTAGATTTATATGGAACCATAAAAGACCTCAAATTGCCAAAGCAATACTACATAAAAAGAATAAGGCTGTTGGCATTACACTTCCTGACTTCTATTTATATTACAAAGCATCATTAGTCAAAACAGCTTGGTTCTGGCAGAAGAACAGAAATATAGACCCATGGAATAGAACTGAAAACCCAGAAATAACCCACAAATATATGGACAAATAATTTTCTATAAAGGAGCAAAAAACATACAATGGGGAAAAGACAGTCTCTTTAGTAGGTGGTGCTGGGAAAACTGGATAAACACATGCAAAAGAATGAACCTGAGCTATGAACTCTCTCCATATACAAAAATTAACTCAAAATGGATTAAAGACCTTCATATCAGACCTGCAACATAAACTGTATAGAAGAAGACATTGGTACTAAAGTTATAGACCTAGGATTCAAGGAAAACTTCATGAACCTGTCCTCAAAGGCAAGGGAAGTAAAAGCAAAAATAAATGAATGGGACTATATCAAACTAAAAAGCTTCTGCACAGCAAAAGAAACCATCAACAAGGCAAAGAGACAGCCAACTGAATGGGAGAAAATATTTGCAAATAACACATCAGATAACGGTCTAATATCTAAAATGTATAAAGAGCTAATAAGACTTAACAACAAAAAAACAAACAACCCAATTGAAAAGTGGGCAGAAGAACTAAACAGACACTTCTCTCATGAAGAAATACAAATGGCCAGCAGACATATGAAAAAATGCTCATCCTCATTAGCTATCAGGGAAATGCAAATCAAAACCACACTGATATACCACCTCACACCAGTGAGAATGGCTGTTATCAACAAGACAACGAATAACAAGTGCTGGAGAGGATGTGGAGAAAAAGGAACTCTGGTACACTGCTGGTGGGAGTGCAAACTGGTACAACCACTGTGGAAGGCAGTGTGGAGGTTCCTCAGAAAATTGGGAATGGAGATACCATTTGACCCAGCAATCCCCCTTCTGGGGATCTACCCAAAAGACTTGAAAACCTTTGTCCGCAAAGACTTATGTACTCCAATGTTCATTGCAGCGCTGTTCACAGTGGCCAAAACATGGAAACAACCAAAGGTCCCTGGGACAGATGACTGGATAAAGAAGCTGTGGTACATATACACAATGCAATATTACTCAGAGGTAAGAAAAGATGAAATAGTGCCATTTGCAACAAAATGGATGGACCTAGAAATCATCATGCTTAGTGAACTAAGCCAGACAGAAAAAACAAAGAACTGCATGATTTCACTCATATGCGGAATATAAAACTGAAAGCAAAGAAAAAAAGAAATGAATAAACAAATAACCCATGGACACAATTAATAGTTTAATGTTTATTTGGGAACGAGTGGGTTAGGGAGGGGAGAAAGGGTAGGGGGTCGGAGAGGAGGGGGGGAAGCTAAATATAAGATGATGGAAAGAGAAGTCACATTAGGTGGTGAACTTATTATACAGCAAGTTGACAATGCACTGTAGAATTGTATGCCTGAAACCTATGTAATCCTTGCTAACAGATGTCACCCCAATAAGTCTAACAATAAAAATGAATTAAAACAAAAACAAAAAAACAAATGAATATGAAAATATATCACATTAAAATTTTGGTATGCAGCAAAAGTGGTGAAAATAGGGAAATTTATATCATTATATGCCCATATTAATAAACAAAAAAAAATTTCAAGAACTTAACACTATATCTTAAAAAACTAGAAGAAGAGGCCCTAATTAAACCCATGGTTAGCAGAAGAAAGTGAATAACTCAAAACTAGAGTGAAACCAAATGAAAAAGAGAACAAAAAATAATAGAAAAATATTAATGCAATCCAAAGCTGGTTCTTTGATAAGATTAATAAAATTAATAAACCCTGAACTAGGCTCACCAAAGTAAAAAGCACACACACACATTAAAATAATCAAAATAAACAATTAAAAAAGAGGAATCATGACTGATACCACATAAATTTAAAAAAAAATCATACAAGAATACTGTGAGGGTCTATATGCCACCCAATTCAACAACCTAGAAGAAATGGAAAAGATTCTAGAAAAATATAGCCTACCTAGACTGAACCAAGAAGAAATGGATAAATTAAATAGGCCAATCAAAAGGAAGGAAATTGAAACAATCATTCAAAACCTTCTCAAAAGCAAAAGTCCAGGACCAGATCACCTCATAAGCAAATTTTGCCAAACATTCAAAGAGGAATTAACACCTGTTTTTAAATTCTTTGAAAAAATTGAAGAAAAGCAATCCTTCCCAACTCATTGTACAATACCAACATAACCCTGACACCAAAGCTTGGTAAAAATAAAACAAAACAAAACAAAACAAAAAAAGAAAAGAAAAGAAAAGAAACCTATAGACCAACATTTCTAATGAACACAGATGAAAATATTCTAAAAAATATTAGCAAATAGAACATAAGAATGCCTTAAAAATTATATATAATGATTAAATCAGATTCATTTGGGGGCACAAGGATGGTTCAACCTATGCAAATCAATCAATGTGATATACCACATAAAGAAAATAAAATATAAAATCATATGATTATATTAATTAATGCAGAAATAGCATTCAACAAGATACAACCCTTATTTATGATAAAAACACTGAATAAAATAAGTACAGAAGGAAAGTACATCAACATAATAAAGGCCATATATGACAAACCTTCAGCTAATATAATACTGAATAAAAATTAATAATCTAAAACCTTCCCTTCTAAAATCAAGAACAAGACAGGGATATCCCTTGTCACCACTGTTACACAACATGATACTAGAAGTTTGTTCTGGCTGAAACGGTATTATGTTGAGTAACAGAGGTGAGAAAGGCCTTCCATGTCTTGTTCTTGATCGTAGAGTAAAATTCATCAGTCTTTCATCATTAAATATATTAGCTTAGGGTTTGTTGTATATGGTCTTTATTTTGGTGAGGCACTTATACTTATTTCATTAAATTTTTTAATAATAAATTAATGTTGTATCTTGTCAATGCTTTTTCTATATCCATTGATATGATCATATGATTTTTACTCTATTTTGTTTATGTGGTGTAAGCCCAAAGTCAGCAGGAAAAAAATAAACAATAAAAGTGAGAGCAGAATTAAATATTATAGAGAACAAAAAGATAATAGAATAAAACTAATACTGAAAAAAGTTGATTCTTTGAATAGGTATATAAAATTGATAAACCCTGACTAGACTCACTAAGAAATAAGAAAATAAGACACAAACAAACATCAGATATGAAAGAGGAAAAGTTACAACAGATTTTACCAGAAAACATAGAATCATACAAGAATACTATGAAATACTAACTATATGCCACCAAATTTAATAACATAGAAGAAAAAAAGAAGGTCTTAGTAATTTATTTTAAATGAATCACAAAAATATGGAAAATCTGAAGAGACTGATTAACAGCACGGTAATTGAAACAGTCCAGGACCAGATAGTCTTATTAATGAATTCTACCAAAGAAACACAAAAAATTCAATATTGTTCTTCTCAAAATTTTCCAAAAATTGAAGAAATGGCCATATTTCCTAGCTTATTTTGAAGCCAACATTAGCCCGATACCAAAACTTGGTAAGAATAACACACACACACAAAACTACGCACTGATATCCCTGATGAATACAGATGAAAAATCTTCAACAAAATACTAGCAAATTAAATAAAACAATATTAAAAAGATTATACATATCTATCAAGTGAGATTTATTTCATGGGCACAAAAGTAGTACACACTCCATCAATGAACAACTGATGTTAATTCTTCTCAAGTCGATCTGTAGGTTTGATGAAATTTCTATCAAACTTCCAGCAAAGTTTTTGTATAAATAAACCAACTTATTCTAAAATTTATATATAAATAAATGGTAAATATAATGGTAAAAACAACTTAAAAAATAAAGGGACAGTAAACACTCTACCTAATATTGAGATTTACCATATAGTCAAGACAGTGTGGTATTGGCAGAGGGATAGATATATAGTTCAATTTCACGTATTAGAGAATACAGAAATAGACTAATACACATTTGCCCAACAGATCTTTGACAAAAGAAAAGAAAAACAATTAAATGGAGAAATAACAGCCTCTTCAACAAATGGTGCTAAGGCTATTGTGCATCCATAGGCAAAGTTTGGACCTCAACCTAATCCTTATACCTATATAATAACAAACTCAAAATGAATAATTAACTTATATGTAAAATTATATAAACCTTTTTAATACAATGCAATTAAATCTTGAGATCTAGGTCTAGGCAAAGATTTCTTAGACTTAACACCAAAAGTACAATCCATTAAAAAAAATTAAACTAGACTTTACCAGAGGTGGAATTTTTTGCTCTGTTAAAGCCTATGTAAAGAGAATGAAAAGTCGAGTTACAGAATGGGGGAACATTTTTGTAAGCTACATATCTGACAGAGAACTAACATTATTTAGAATATATTAAAACACTCAAAATGTAAGAAAGCAAATATTTTAATTAGCAAATAACATGAACAGACACTTCATTGAAAAGAATTATAAAAATAAAAAGATGTTTAACATAATTAGCAACCAGGGAAAAAACATTACAAACAGAGTCAGGTATCACTACATATCTATCAGTATGGCTTAAATAAATAATAATGATAAAACCAAATGCTGGAGAAAAAGGAGAAAAATAGTATTAATCATGCATTTTTGGAAAGAATTAAAAATAGTACAACTTCTTCGGAAAATAATGTGTCAGTGTCTTACAAACTTAATTGTATGCTTACAATGTAACCAAAAATATGCACTCCATTTTGAGCCAAATAAATCAAATTTACACTCACATGCAAACATGTACATGAACTTTCATAGTACTTTTATTTATAATAGTCAAAAAGTAGAAACAACTTAAAAATTTTAACAGGTGTAAAGAATCTGTGGCATTTCTATATTTTGGAATGCACTTCAGTCAAAAATGAACAAGCAATAGATAAACTCAACAAATTTTAAAAACCTGAAGTGAAAAAAATATCAATATCAATATTTACATATTGTGTGATTTTTGAAATGACAAATTGTAAAGGTGGAAAACCAATTATTGGTCATTCATTACAGAGTAGTCATGGGAGGGAGATTATTGAGGCTGTAAAATGTAGCATAAGGGATTTTTGTGATAAAGCTGTTCTGTATCTCTGATTAAAAAAAACATAATTTACATACTATAAAACATTTAAATATGTAAAATTTAGTGTTTTTAGTACATTTACAAAGTTATATATACATCACCACAGTCAATTTTAGAACATTTCCATAACCACAGAAAATCCTTATATTATATATATTAGTAGTTACTTACTATTTCTCTATGTACACACATCTCATCCAGTACTGGGCAACTGCTAATCTACTATCTGTATCTATAGATTTGCCTATTATGGACATTTAATGTAAACAGAGTCATACAACATGGGGACTTTTGTGTCTAGCTTCTTTCACTTGGCATAATATTTTCAAGGTTCATCCAAATTGTGACATATGTGAATACATTAATTCCTTTTTTTTAATTCATTTTTATTTTTAGACTTATTGGGGTGACATCTGTTAGCAAGGATTACATAGGTTTCAGGCATACAATTCTACAGTGCATTGTCAGCTTGTTGTATAATAAGTTCACCACCTAATGTGACTTCTCTTTCCATCACCTTATATTTAGCTTCCCCCCTCCTCTCCCACCCTAACCCACTCATTCCCAAATAAACATTAGACTATTGATTGTGTCCATGGGTTATTTGTTTGTTCATTTCTTTTTTTCTTTGCTTTCAGTTTTATATTCCGCATATGAGTGAAATCATGCAGATTGAATAATACTTTACTGTATGGAACTGCTTTTTATATTGGCTGTAGTGGTGGTCACACAAATTTACAAATGTAATAAAGTTGCACAGAATTAAGCACACTCACAAGCATGCACACATATGCACTCATGACTACTTGTAAAATGCATCCAATCTGCAAAAAGTTGACAGAGTATTTCACAACAGTTTCCTAATTGTTATGTTGTACTATAGTTATGGAAGATGTTGCCATTGGAAAAATAATGAGGGGCAAGGTATATGGAACCTCTCTGTATTATTTCTTAGGAGTGTGTGGAAATTTACAATTATGTCAAAATGTAAAGTTCAAGTAAGTAACTGAAACATTAAATAAACAATAAAACACAACAAAAACCCAATACCCTCTGAAATAATGTTTGAGATGTTGAGGAGAATTAACTTTGCTCCAAAGTTATTCCTTAAACTAGTTTAGCTGTTTTCTTTCAAGCCCTTTTAGTTCTATTCTTTAAAACTGCCTTGTTTTGTTTTCTGAAAAAGCCCAGAATTTCAAACATTAACCCTCTTAAACCCACTTCTAGGGTAAGTTAAGCTCTTATAAGGTTATAACATTTTATTATTCTTTTTCAGAAGCTAATAGAGAAATTACTTTTCATTCTTTTACAGTAAGTCTGTAGTAAAATTCTTAAGTTTTCAACTATTTTTTTCTATCAAGATGGGAACATTAGTAATAAAAAATCCAACCGGGTAGGATACTTTATATGTTAAATAATATTGTGAATAATTTTGTTATAAAGTAAATATAGCCATGAATTATTTTCATCTTTTACCAACAAATTGTAGAATTTATTTTTTCCAAAATATCAATAATGTGTCCTTTTTTACCAGTAGAATGAAATAAAAATAGTATTGTGAGAATTCTGAATCTAAGCTTTAAAAGACCTTGAAACTTTGGCTGTTACTTTCCTGGAACACTGTCAACTTAGGAAAAAAGCCTGTGGTTGCCTTCTTGAGGCTTAGAGACATTGTGGTAAGAATAACTACCTAGAGAAAAAGGCCCAAATCCTTCAGTAATCTCAGCCCAGGACCTAGATGTATAATTGAAGTCATTTAAGATCAAACAGCCTTTAACTGATCCACAAATTGACTGCATATAAGGAATTGAGCCCAGCCATCATGAAGTGTAACAGAAATGACTAGCTCCAAATGTGGCCTGCCTAAATTGCCAACCTACAGAATAAAAATAATACCATGTTTTTTTCATATATAAGACATGCCCATATATAAGACAGCTCCTGCTTTCCTAACCCAACATTAATAAATCAATATCAACCAGTTACTTGTCTGTGTAAGAAACTCCCAATTTCTGGTCTAAAAATTTTAGGCAGAAATATTGTCTTATACACACAAAAAAATACAGTAAATGATTGGTGCTTTAACTTAACAATTTTCAGGCTGGCTTATTTTATGCAGCCAACAACGATACTAAACTAACAGACCCTGGGTTCAGAGAAGACATGATGGAAAGAGAATCAACACTGTGTGGTGAACATATAATGCAACACATAGATGATGCACTGTAGAATTTTACACCTAGCACCTATGTAATTCTTGTTAACCAATGTTACCCCAATAAGTCTAAAAAGATAACTTATGAATCTGACCTCAAAGGCAAGAGAAGTAAAAGCAAAAATAAATGAATGGGACTATATCAAACTAAAAAGGTTCTGCACAGCAATATAAACCATCAATAAAACAAAGAGACAACCAATCAATTGGGAAAAAATATTTCAAAGAATGCCTGTAATAAGGGGCTAAAATCCAAAATATATAAAGAACTTGTATGACTCAACAGCAAAAAAAAACAAACAATCCAATTAAAAACAAGGCCGAGGACCTAAACAGACATTTCACCCACGAAGACATAAATGGCCAACAGACATATGAAAAAATGCTCATTTCACTATCTATTAGGTAAGCGCAAATCAAAACCACAATGAGCTACCACCTTATTCCTGTTAGACTGGCTACTATCAATAAGACAAGAAATAACAAATGCTGGAGAGGTTGTGGAGAAAAAGGAACCCTCACATAATTTGGGAATGCAAATTGGTGCAACCACTATGGAGGATAGTGTGGAGGTTCATCAGACAATTGGGAATGGAGTTACCATATGATCCAGCAATCCCTCCTTTGGGTATGTACCCAAAACATTTGAAAACCTTAGTCCCCAAAGACTTATATACCCCATTGTTCATCGCAATGCTGTTCATGGTGGCCAAGTCATAAAAACAACCAAAGTGCCCTTTGATAGATGACAGAATAAAGAAGCTGTGGTACATATACACAATGGAATATTACTCAGCTGTAAGAAAAGATGAAATAAGTCCATTTGTGACAAAATGGATGGATCTTGAGATCCTCATGCTAAGTGAAATAAGCCAGACAGAAAAAAACTAAGATCCATATGACTTTGCTCATATATGGATATAAAACTGAAAGCAATAAAAAAACAAAATCTCAGGAATACAGTTAACAATTTACCAGTTACCTGAGGGTAAAGGAGGAGCAGGTAACAGATAAGGGAGGGGAAGTCAAATATACAGTTATGAAAAGATACCTGAATCTGGGTGATGAACACATAATGCAATACTTAGATGATGCAATGTAGAATTGTACACCTGGAACCTATGCAATTTTTACTGATGAATGTCACCCCAATAAATTTAACAATAAAAAAGAAGAGTAAGATATTACAATCTACATAGATAAATGTGTTTATTGAGGTATGGTGTAGTGATGATTAAAATATAGTAATGTAACATATGCAGTGTATGGAGATTCAGACAATTAGTCAGTAATAAGTCTTGGTCTCAAATAGTGGATTCAAATAATTAGGCAGGAACCAAGAGTCAGGAACCTGGCTTTGCAGAGATTGATAAAAGCAAGGTAAAGCCGTATCAGAAATTAGGGTACTAGACAAGCTATAAAATCTGTGTTTCAGGAACAGGGAATGAGGCAGGAACCCAATTATGAGAACTGAAGTACAGTGTTGTGATTAAAGTATTGAAACTGGGTAAATGGTGAGGTATTATTAAAATATTAATCAGAGGTAAAATTGTCCAACTGCTATATTTTTTTGGTTACTAGGCTAGAACTTTTTTTAATTTGCCAAATTAATTACTATGCTGTGGGACTGGGTTTATTGTGAAAGAAAAACTGTTAGAAAACAATTAAAAAATAATTTTCTCAAAGTAAAGAAAGAGATAAAAATAGGGAGTAAGAAATCAGAACATGGTTAGAGCTAGATACTGCTAGGTAATTTTCAAAATTCCTTCAAGAGAATTTTACACATAGGTTGATCATATGCACATATACCAACACGATGGAAAGTAGTCTGTACTAGGACTTTTCAGAATTTTCTGCTCCAGTGTCTGGTGTCCCCAAGCACAATCCTAATATTTGCTGGATCTGAGAAAGAGTACAAATAGAAGCACACAAATAAGAAGTGACTCAAAACGTGGAAAACAGTGATTATCTGTTTCTTTGATGTTAGAGTGATTATGAACTCAGAATTTCTTCCTCCTGGTCAAAATGTCAACCAAAGCTTTTATCTAAAAGTTTTGAGAAAGTTGAATCATGATTTGTGGGAAAAAAAACAGACTGAGTTGTGGCAAAGAAATGACTGATTTTTCTATCATGACAATGCAACTCCCCACACCACACTTAGTGTTCAACAGTTTCTGACCAAACACAGCATGACCCCTGTGATCCACCCCTCATATTCACCTGATCTCTCTCCAAGCAACATTTTTTCTGTTTCCTCAGATGAAAAACTATCTTCAAAGAGAAATGATTTGCTGATGTAGAAGAGGTGAAACAAAAAAATGGCAGAAGCACTAAAAGGCATCAAAATTGATGAATTTAAATACGTTTTTTAGCTGTGAAAAAACATCTCTATTGTGTATTGCATCAAACAAAGAATACTTTGCAGGTGACTGAAGTTTAACTTGTAGGAATAAATATACAGTATTTTATAAATAAATTCCAGTTTAGGGCTATTTTTCTTATACAATATACTTACTATTTACAAGTTACAAAACAAGCAAATTATTTAAAGTATATTCTGTAGTCCTACTTTGACAAAAGTAGGACTTATGACAAAGTCCTACTTTGTCAAAATAATAAATATGAATGAAAGTTTTAATATGAATGAAAGTTTGTGCAATATCAAAGATAACTGAATTTAGTTATTGCACATTTCTGTATGTACTATTGATGGGCTAGCAAGGTTTATATGAGTTATAAAATGAAAGCATATATAAATCTTAAGTAACATATTTTACTAAAAATGTATTTTTTCTTATATAAAATTATTATGATATACACTTTAAACTTACTCAGCATTAAACATCATTTATGTCTCAATAAAACTGGAAAAAATTTGAATTGTTGCACACACACACAAATTACATTTTGTCTTTATTTATGTATTCTTGAGATTATTTCAAAAATTAAAACTAAAATATAATTAAATTTAAAGTAAGCAATATATAATTGAAATATAAAATGTAAATCAAATACATAATAAATTCAAAAGATTAAATTTATTATGTTCTAAAAAGTTTATTTTTTCTAACTTTTTGAAATTATAAAAATGAATCAACAAAATTAAGAATTAAGAATTAAGAAATGTACACTTTAATATATAAGTATTCAAGTAAAAGTAAAAATTACTTCAATTTGGAAATAAACCTTATTAAATAGATAGTAAAAATAAATATGTACAGTTTTTTTATTCAATGCCCATGTATCCTGGCAATACAAAATAATTGGTATCACACTTCACACATAATGTCTAAAATAGATACAAATACTTACAATACTTATGTAAATTATTTAATACTATGAAATGTTCCTCGCTTGCTTTGCACACCTGTTCTAAGTTGAGTATACTTTGCTGTGCAAGAAACTCTTGCATGGATACTATCTGACAGGAGGGTTTGGTAAGTTAATATATCTTTTCTTTTTCATGAGTGCTTTCTCTGCTTCAGTCTTTCCATACTCCACAGCGATGTCTGTCTCCAAATTTAGCACCTGCACAACCCACAACCCACCTCAGCATTTTTATGTAATTTACTTTAATTTGAGGACAGAAAGCATGTAGAATGGTGAAAATAGCAGATGTTTGGAGGTTCAAGTGTTACTGTGCTACAGCAGAGCGCTGAATCCTGAGTGATGGAGGCTTCCTTTTGTTTAATAAATTTCTATTTTGTTTTTTGTAACATGTAAGGCCCAAGACAAGAGCACCTGTTGCCTGCCTCATAAGGTGATGTAAAATGTTGTTTGGCATTTACTCATCGAAGTTAAGACAATGTCAACATTTTGCAAGCATGTTACTGTAATATATAAGATTATGTAAACAGTCCAAGGATAAATATTTTTAAAATAATTATATATTTTATTTTACAATTATTTTGAAAAATCATGGCAAGTGATATAATTTTCATTTTGGCAACAACAAAATGTAGCAATGATATAATGTTATGTGAAATAATTTTTAAAATAAATGGCCAATTTATAGTTTAGTGGTTACTTGAGGAAAGAGGGGAAGGGGGCAGGAGAGGAAGGAGGGGAAGTCAAATACATGGTGATGGAAGGAGATGTGAATCTGGGTGGTGAACACATAATTCAACATATAGACAATGCACTGTCAATTTGTACAGCTGGAACCTATATAATTTTTACTAACCAATGTCACCCCAATGCATTTAACAACACAAAATGAAAGAAATTTTAAAAAACCAATTTATATAACAAAATTATAAATGATAGTGCAAGTAGTATGCAATTATGGCATAAGTGATGAATATGCCATGAAAATAATTGAAATTAAAAAAAAACACTGGTTTAAGATATTGAAACCTTCTCTAACAACAAAAACCCCTGGTAATGTGAAATGAATGACACATTAAATGTCATTGCCAATTATTACAATAAACTTTCAAACTATTATCTCAACTTGGTATAGCAATTATTTAGGGACATGGTGGCTAAAAGCAAATACTTAAGAATTAGACTTGCTCTTTCCCTACAAATACTAGATAACTTTGTGACCTTGGGAATGCTGATTAATCTTCTCAAACCTTGTTTTCATAATGTGAAAGTCGTTATAGTGCATATATCTTGTGATTGAGAATTATTTGAGACACTATAGTTAAAAGAGGCTAGCACACTGTTGTGTGGCAAATAAATGGCATAGGATAAATGTCATTATTGTACTTTTATATTGTTGTCCATGATGAGAAAGAGTATAGAGCAAATGCAAAAGTTATTGAAGAAATGGTTCTAAAACCCAGAGCTGTGGACAATGAAAACTAGGCAAAGAAATACAAAAAATAAAGAGCATCATGGCTTTAGTTACCCATTAGATTTTCAGCTATTTCTTATTGTTTCTCATTCAGGTCTGTGTCACCTGGAACCATGCACCTGTAAAGGTAGAACTCTGACCAGCAGTATAGAATCACTTTGAAGTTTGATAAAAATGCAAAATTTGAAGCCCCACCACAGAGGTACAAAATCAGAATCCATATTATACAAAAATTCCAAGTTAATTTGTAAGCACATTAAATATTGAGAAACTACCTTAGAACCTAAACTAGAGAGTTGCTCATGCTTGATAAATATCTATTACATTAAATTGAGATTTAATAAGCTGCTATTTGCATGGAGGCAACATTTTGTGAGTCTTAATCAAAGAGAAGCTAAAAATGTATTTGTATTTTTTAGATAGACATTAGAGGTCATGCATATCTTTCAGAGACTCTTTTATACTTTGTAACCTAAAAGGGCACCCAGAATCTAACCAGGCTTATTGCCTTGGTGTTCCTACCATATATAATTATTTTTCTTAGAAACTTTGGCAGCTTTACATTTTATCAGTCACATGGGAAAAATGAACTGATGCAACCTTAAACATACTTATAAAAATAAAATTCAATAAAAAGGAATAAAATGTACTGAAAAAACACATCTGCAACACTTTTACAGATTTTATTCTGCATTACCTTATAAATTTCCAGAGTTCAAGTAAATTTGATTTAAATACAAAAATTAAAGTTTGAAAAATGTGAGGATGTTATATCAAGTCCGACAGTTAAGTTTGTGAACTTACCACTGTGGGCTTATGTTGGCAGCACTGTACAAACATAACCTTGGTATAACTGAGTCTCACAGCTGTGTTTGAATTGATGTGTGGTGGTGTCTTACTGAGTGATATTTATGTTTCATTGTTATTGAGTGATTTTGTGTTCCATTGCTATAATGTGGGATCTTGAATTAGAACAACAAACAGACATTACATTTCTTGTTAAACTTGGCTAGGGTGGAAGTGAAATCAGGAACATGTTAGTCCAAGTTAATGAAAATAATGTCATTAGGAAAATGGCAATATAAAAATGAATTAAACATTTTTCTGAAGGGACAGAGTCATTGATTAATTAAAAAAAAAGGTCAGGGTGGCCAATAACACGCAGAGGTGATGAAAAAATTGCAAATAATTGTCAAATTGTGCATCAAAATTGTCAGCTGACTGTGAAAAGCATAACAAACCAATTAAACATTTATAAACAGTTAAGAAAATCTTAACTGAAAATCTTGGCATGAAACAGGTGTGTGTAAATATGTTCATGAAGGTTCTCACCAATGACCAAAAGTAAAGAAGTGTCAGAAGTTTACCAAGGCTCTTGAGCCATTTTTCTGCTCAAGCCCACTCCTACCACCAAGGAGTGTAATTTCCCTTTGCCACTCGAGGTCTTTGAGCCACTCTCCTCCTTGCTCAGGGTGCTCCTACCTCTTTGGAGTATATTTTTTTTCAAGAAACTATCTCTTTATTTCATCCCCCCTCAAATAAAAGTTTAGCAAGACATTTTGGAGAGGCAAGATGATGTTTTGGGTCATGTTATTACTGGTGATGAAACATGGATGTACCAATACAACCCTGAAACAAACTGTTAAAGTGCACAATGGAAGTCAGCCAATTCTCCATGACTATAAAGGTCTGTCAGTCCAAATCAAGAGTCAAAATGATGTTGCTATATTTTTTGTTATCAGAAGGATTGCTCATTATGCATTTGTACCAACTGGACAAACAGTTAACCAAGATTACTATTTGAAAGTGTTGAAAAGGCTGTATACAAAAGTTAGAGGAAAATGACCAGAACTTTTTTTTTTTTTTTTTAATTCATTGACCAGAACTTTTTACCATCCACTCACAGCTCTTGCATCACGGCAATGAATTAGCTTATGTGGCACTGTTTCTGAGGGAGTTTTTAGCCAATAAACAAATATCTGTATTGGGACACCATCCTTACTCACTTGTTCTGGCCCCCAATGACTTTTTTCTTTACCCACAGATAAAGAAAATATTGAAAGGATGATATTTTTATGACATTCAGGACATCAAGGGTAATACGATGACAGCTCTGATGTCCATTCTAGAAGAAGAGTTCCAAAATTGCTTTGAAGGGTGGGCTAGGTGTTGATGTTGGTGCATAGCTTCCCAAGGGGAATACGTTGAAGGTGACCATAGTGATATTCAGCAAGGAAATATGTAGCACTCTTTCTACAATGAGTTTGCAAACTTAAATGTCAGATCTTGTAGTGATTGAATGAAAGTATACCAAAAGCTTTGGGTTACTTTGCCTTTATTTCTTCACTGACATATTTCTTTTCAAATTCTTCAAACCCTACTTATACAGTTTTATTGCAATATGTGAAGCATTTTGCCATCAGATCTTTGACAGGCATTTTGATGAAGGGGAAATTTGATAAGCATTGTCAAACTACTAGCAGCTATTTTAAAGAAGTCACAAGACAAACATAAACCTATTTCAACAGGTTCATACACTTTAAAAATAGAAAACAGTATTTGTGAAAATAAGTTGTTATAGGATTAACAATTATTAACTATTATGGTGTTAATTGTAATGACCATTAAATTTACAACTTCAGGCAGTATCTAAGGGCTTTTGTATTTTCTCTTAAGCATTTTTTGAATAATTTAGATTTGCTGCCTTGTACTATTTATAATGTAGTTAACTATAATGATAAACAAAATACTAAATATCCTCATCTGTGAAATAACGATAATGAATCCAAATTTAACTTCTCTGCAGCATAATCTGTGAAATATGTACATGAGAGAAACTTATAAAACTGTAAAGCATTATAGAAAATAAAGAGCAAAAATAATGAAATAATATTTATTTATATATTTATACAAATAATATACATTTATTTTTCATATTTAATTCATTTATTATTACTACTGTTATCAGCATCACTACAAAAAGAGAACAAAAGTTCCCTTCTTCTTCTGTCTCTTCTCTAATTCTATTAGCCTCTACTTAAACTCTCTATCTCCTGTCTATGAGACTTGCTATCCTCTGGTTCCAAGCCCAAATTTTATATATTTTCCTCAATCACAATTTTCACCATCCACCTAAATTTCTACCTTCCTGGAGTCTATATCACAGGCCATGAGAACCCCCAGAAGTATGATTACACTAGAGAAATTTCTGCTTCTTCTGTTTAGTGTAGATTGAAAAGATCAGCAAGGAGGTTTCTTAATTACTTCTGATATCTGAAGCTAAAATTCAGAATGCATTTTTCCTTAGAAACATTAGTATCCATTCAAAAGTATTATAATTCAACAATATTTTAGTGCCTAATAAATTGTAAATATAAAAAATTAACAACATTGATGTTCTTATTGAGATTATAGGACATAATGCATAAATGACAGAAATTACATCTGTTATATATGCAAAGTATAATAAACATAATTAAAGAAGTAAGTGTGCTATAAGAATATGTGATGGGGTGGGAAAAACTTAAGGATGATTGGCATAACAAAAGCTTTAAATGATCAAGTTTTATTTAGCTAAAACCTTAAGAATAAAAATAAAAAAATTAAGTGCATGAATATTTCAAGAAAAACAAAAGTTCATTTGAATCACCGGAGGCATAAGAGAAAATGCTTGTTCTAAGTAATGTAAAAGGATAAACATTGATGGATCAAAAATGTTGAGGATAGTTTTACCATATGACCCAGAAATTCCTTTTCTGGCGATCTATCCAGAAAACTTGAAAACCTTTGTCCACAAAGACTTATGTATCCCAATGTTCATTGCCGCGCTGTTCACAGTGGCCAAAACATGGAAACAACCAAAGTGTCCTGCGACAGATGACTGG
>PVJL010013119.1:0-33714 GCA_004026885.1 Lyroderma lyra | reverse complement strand
GGGCGGCCGGCGCTGCCTTTTCTGTGGGCCGGTACTTTCGTTTTCCTGTGCAGAGGTGGCTCAGAGGCCCGGCCCCAGCTTGGGAAAATCTGGTCGGACCCCAGACGGAGCAGAGGCGACCCGGTGCGCCGAAGAGAGGCGGCAGCACCGCGCCTTCGCCCTTCCCTGCACCACCCGTCGCGCAGAGTGAGTGGGCGTGAGGTTCTGGGTGCTAGGGTGGGAATGCCCTGGAGCCGCGCCGTCGGGGCGGGGCAGCGGGACGCAGGGCGAGGACGGACTTTGCAGTACTGGCTGGTGAATCCGTCATCCCGGAAAGAACATGCATTCCGAGTATCTCAGGTGTTCTTTGGTGGCACGGTTGCCCGTGCCAGTCGTGCTACGGCAGTAAAGATGTCTTGTGAAATATAATTCCCCCCCCAAATGAAAACACTGCATCTCCCCATTTACCCTCACTACGGCCTCCTTCCCGCCCCTTTCCAGCACAGTTATGTTTTCTTCTTTTCGTAGTTTTTATTTGCCTTGTGCCACCCCTGGAGAGCTGTCTAGGTTGGAAGCTCGCATCCTGTGCATGCAAACCCAATAGTCTTGGCACCTGAAGTGCTGCGTGTAGCTGCTGCTTGGGTTGAATCCCCAGTCCCTGTCTGGGGCATAAGGTAACAGACAGGTCAGTACATTTCAATGGAAACGAAAGAATGACTACATGACTTTGGAACTTAATTCTGTATCTGTATTTTAAGGATGAAGGAGCTTAATGTCTTTTTAAGAATATAAAAGTGATACTCCGTTACAATTAGTACAGTTAGTCTTAATAAAAAGAACCTGACCAAGAGTTTGGGGGTAGATGGCATAGGTGTGTGGTTGATTGTGCTTTGGATGTTGTTTGAATAGGTTGGAAAGGTGGTTATTTTTGTAACACAAAAATAAGACTTGAGCCTACAGCATAATACAGTACACAACCATTGTCTAATGAGGATGCAGTACTCAAACTTGTTGGCCCATAATATGGTTTGCCCTTTACTATCTACTGCAGTGTGAAATATACTAATTTCAATTCAGCAAACTATTTTTGATTACATTATATGTCCAAGGTGTACAGGATTTTTTTTTAAAAAGGCATAGTTCTTGCAACTCTGGAGCTTACATCAGCAGGGGAGACATCACAGAGCTTTATAAGGAAGACAGGGACTGATGCTCTAATAGAGGCACAGAATGTAATTGTCCCTGGGTAAGGCTCTGACAACTTATGGAAGAAGGGGCATTTGTACCTTCCTTTGAATACTGGTAAGATTTAGAAAGGCACAAATTTGTAGGGAATCTATTTTCATGAGTGAGTGACAGTTGGAGCAAAGCAGAAATGTTGGGCATAGCTAAAAACCCAAGGATAATTTGGTGATTGGGTTGCTTTGTTAATAGATGAAAATAAAGTCAGGGTGGAAATCAGCCCAGAAATGAGCAAGCTGCAGCAATTTTGAGCAAGGGAGTGATGTGTGTGTGTGCAGCAGAAGGCTGGATTGGGAAATAGTGTTAGAAGCAGGGAGGTAGGAGGTCTTGGGACTGGAGAGGAAAGAGTCAGCCCAAAAGTTGGGATTTGAGCCAGGTGATTGGGAGATGGTCATGCCAATTCCTGTGTCAGTAACACGTTTTGTGAGAAGATGAGTTGGATTCTGGTTTTGTTAACATGAAATTATTGAGTGCCTGTTCTCTGCCAGGTTCTGTGTCTGTACTAGTTCATCCAGTCTTAACAACCACCCTATTGATAGGGAAGTAAGTCGCCTGAGGTTACTTACCTAATAAGAGCTATTGCAGCCTCAGATGAAGACACCCCAGCTAGCGTATTTGCTTTAGATACATACTTATTAGATACTTAATGGAGGAAGGGAGACATAGATTTGGAACTTTTGCAGGTAAAATAAATTTGAAGTGAAAGTCAAATTGCTACAGAAAGTGTACCAGAAGGGTGGGCTCAGATCCATTTCTGCTGGTATTTGTGATGGTAACTAGCTCTTGAGTGCCCCCATATCCTTACCTTTTTTGGAAGGAAATTTGTGGCATATGCGTGACTTCATACCTTCATACATATGCTCACAAGCAAGCATGCATACATTCTTCCCTGCCCTCTTTGAAAATTCGACCTCTTCCTCAGAGGCCTGGTAGGACAAGATGATTCACTTATATCACTGAATCATGTTAGATGTGTCTGATATAATCCCAAATTACATCATAGTGATGAGAGACTTTTTATTTTCCTAATGAATATTAGGGCTTCCTTAAATCAAGTTTTGTTTTAATTTTTCATCTGTAGAATTGCTATGTAAAAACTGACTTTAAATTATTCAAAGTGATAGTATTACTTTATTCTTTAAAATTACATTTAACAATGTTTCTTTATAAATTATTACAGAGCTTTAAGACTCTTTGTGACAGATTTATTGTTCACAGTTGGCAAAGAAGAAAATACATCTCTTTTTAAAGGTATATAACAAAAGTACTTCATTTTACCCTTTGAATCATAAAATATAAAATACCAGTTTAAATGTTTTTGAATTAAATTACAAATGTATTGTGTGTAATTTGTAAGAGAGCGATTTTGGGAGAGTTCTTACAATTTGTCCTAAAATAAATCTAATTAAATAATGTTTTCCATTTATTTGTTTTGCAAAAGTGCATATTGATTTAAAAGGCATATTTATTAAATACCTACTAAGTGCCCAGCGCTGTTCTGGAGATACAATAGTGAACACCAACCCCCAAAATCCTTTTCTTCATGTGGGGAAAACAGTAATCAAAATAAAAAGAGAAAATGTGCAATAGTGGGTTAGATGATGTAAGTGCTATGGAGAACAATTCCTTGGGAGGAGGGATAGTGTATATCAGCGTGCAAGGTGGTATCGATTTAAATAAAGTGGCCAGAAAGACTTCCCTGGTATGTTGACATTTAAGCAAGCACCTAAAGATGTGTTTCCTGTGAAACAAAAAATACCAACCCCAAAATTCACTTTTAAAAAAAGCTTTAGAATATAGACACTATTTAAATAATATATTTCAGAGACAAATTATGTTTTGGATTAAGCAAGATATTTAAAAGAAGCAGTGGTAAATATGCTTTCTTTAGAGCTGTAGACTTGCATTCATGACCTATGTTCTGTTTTCCTATAGGATGTCCCAGTGGTATCAGCTTCAGCAGCTTGACCCCAAATTTCAAGAGCAGGTTCACCAGCTCTATGATGATAGTTTTCCCATGGAAATCAGACAGTACCTGGCACAGTGGCTAGAAAATCAAGACTGGTAAGGAAAACCTAACCTGACAGAGAAAGAGTTTTTCCTGTGCTTTTAAAATATCATGTTGACTTGGAGCCACATTGACTGAAAGGTGAATCTCATCAGTGGCCATTGCGATTATCTATTTCAGAAAAGTGTGTTGATTTGAAAAATGGCATGTGTCTCTACAACGCTAAATATATTAGTCATTAAGTACTTTTATGTCATTTTGTTAATTTAATTGTGATACATACTCCTAAATGCTTTGAATAAATTACATAATGCTGACACCAATTATTTCCCAAGTTAGGAACAAGGCTATAGAAAGAAGTAAGTTAAAAGAAATACTAATAATTGAAGCTAAGTTATGATAAAACATTGATTAGAAATATGAAAATAATAAAATGAAGGGAATATTTCTTAAAACTGATAAATGTTCTGTTTTAAAATTTAGCGTTTGCTTGTTGCAAGTATTTCAAATGTTCTGAAACTATTCGACATAGAAAATGGAGTCCCCTGTTGATTTTTCCCCTGAAGAGATAATCACCATTAACAATTTTGTGCACAGTCTTGGAATTCTAAAATTTTTCATGCTGATTGTATCTAATATAAATATTGTAAAAACTGCTGAAAACATATCTTATTCCAAAGAAAGAAAACCTAAGAAAACACTTAAAATTATTTTTGAGAATTTCAATATGAAAAGCAATGTTTGCTTTAAGTAGTATCTAAATGAAATTTGTAAATTTTAAATTTCCTAGGGAACATGCCGCCAACGATGTTTCATTTGCCATTATTCGTTTTCATGACCTCCTGTCACAGCTAGACGATCAATACAGTCGCTTTTCTTCGGAGAATAATTTTTTGTTGCAGCATAACATAAGGAAAAGCAAGCGTAATCTTCAGGTACGATTTTTTTGTTTTAGTTGGAATGTTCCCATGTTTACATAAGAGAGATTTTTTTCATTTAGCAAATACTATTGAGCCCACCGTCATTGGTATTTAATAAAGTTACAGAAACTATAAGCCAAATGCCTTTATGTGGCTAATATTTTATATTATAACTAAAATAAAGTATCGGTTCATTTTGTAAACACATAAGGAATTTTTAGCTTTAAGCGTATCACCTGTTAGGTGTCGGTAATTCTGAAAGATGTAGTGCTATAACATTGCTTTATTAAAAGTTGTCGGTATTTAAACCAAAGAAAAAAGGTTACCTTTTAAGAGCAGTGAACAGTAGTAACATGTCAAAGTTCAAGGGAACTTTAGTGATGAGTCCACTCTACGTCCCTGGTATACAGATGGAGAACAAGTCCAGAAATGTTTGATGACCCTAAAGCCCAGCAGTAGTTGGTGAATCGGAACTAGATTCTGCCTTGCCTTGCTTCTGGTGGAGTTCCCCTCCCATGGAAGAGAAAGTTG
This sequence comes from Lyroderma lyra, assembly GCA_004026885.1. Taxonomy (NCBI): domain Eukaryota; kingdom Metazoa; phylum Chordata; class Mammalia; order Chiroptera; family Megadermatidae; genus Lyroderma; species Lyroderma lyra. The sequence continues at coordinate 29,034 of PVJL010013119.1, read as the reverse complement.
AAGGGAGTTTCAGGCAGGAGAGGATGTGCTACAAAGTTTCACAATTTCTTCAAAAGTACCCACTGCATCCCTGCAGCTTGGCTACCTTATTTACTTATGTATTAACAGAATGTTTCTGTTTTAATGGAGATGAGTGCTATCATTTTCTTGTTTCATACAGTATAACCAAACTGTTTAACTTAAGTAGTTAGAAGCTTTTTTCCCCCTCTGTGAATGTACCTAAGATTTTATAATACCAGTAAGTGGAGAAGTCAGATTAACTTTATAAAAAGTTTGCTATCCTGTAGACTTTGTGAATATACCTGTTATAAAAAGCCATGATTACTGGTATTTTGCAGTTCTTACAAGGAAACAGAAAAATTGAGAAGAATACCTTTGAGCTAATTCAGAACAGAGGCCAACAGATAGATTAATTGAGGAATATCATGGATAATTTTTGTATCATTTGCTTTGTCTCAGGATCCTAACAGAAGATAATTGAGCTCAAGAACAATAGAAATTAAAGGAAAAATATTATAGGATCCATGTATAAAAATACTTTTGTTTTTTAGTCAATAAGTAATATAAGTGCCTGCACTTAATTGGAAAGAGCAATTTTTGCCATAATTTGTGAAAAGAATACTTTGATTTTACCAAATGTAATTTATGTAGAATTTAATAAATGAGAGATGAAGTTTATTAGTGGGTGTGAACAAATTCATTTCAATTATACTACACAATGATTTAAACATTCTGAAATTCATTTTTGTTCTAACAACCTGTATATAGGATAATTTTCAGGAAGATCCAATACAGATGTCTATGATTATCTATAACTGTTTGAAGGAGGAAAGGAAAATCCTGGAACATGCCCAGAGATTCACTCAGGTACTTTTTTTTTCTAATTGAGCACTAAAAATAATAATAAAAATTTATTCATTCATCCAACAAATATTATTGAGGCCCTGTTCAAGGCAGTGGTGAAAGCCCTCTGATTTTACAGCCCCAAGATGTGAGGAAAATTAGAAATGGAGATTTTATAGACCTAGGCTTTAAAAAAGGACACAGTCCTTTCAGGTAGTGATAATTGCTGTGAAGATAATCAAACAGGAAACTGTGTAAACAGTGGAGTGTCTGAGGGTTGGGTCGTTTCTTTATGTCAGGGTCAGGAAACTTCTCCGAAGTGCTGGGGCAGGAAAGGAAGCAGGCGGACAGTGGGCTCTTGCAGAAGTCTAAGGGAGAGGAGGCGGAAAGTACATGCAGTAGAGATGGGAAGAAGTAGACAGGTTCAGGCTGTGTATTGGACATACCAATATACGGGGCTTATACTGAAGGATCAGACATGGGAGTGAGAGAAAGGGAAAAATTGAGAATGACCTTGATCTGTGACTTGAGTCACTTGAAGGTACTGTTTACAGAGCTGGAGAAACAGAGAAGGGAGAGGATTAGGGTTTTAGCAGGGCACAATAGCTGTTGGAGAAGAAGAACAGGTTGATGGAAAATCAAGAGCTTTATTTTAAATACGATTGAGATATCTGTTAAATTTCTAGGACATCCAAACAGTGAATGAGTCAGAGTACAAGATTTTTTTCTTGATTTTACTAATCCTTGTACATACCTTCTTGGCATTGCCATGGCATTTATTCATTCCTGTCTTGAGTGTTGGGGTGGTGTGAACACCCGGCAGGCAGACAGTTGTGAAACCACTCTCTGGGTTGTTCTGGCTGAGGCTGTTTCAGTATGAGGGGAAGAAGGCCAGAGTATGCAGTGGAATGATCCTGTGTGCATTTCACTAACAAATGACCAACGGAGTGAACTGTGGGATGGTGGGGAGGGGGAGAGAGAGAGCATTTAAGTAGTGGTGACAAGCCATTCTCAATGCACATTCTGAGCATTTCCCAGTCCTTGTGACAGCTGCTTCCCCAGGCATTTTGTTCCTGTCTCTCTGTCACACTGAAAGCACCTTGCTGCACTAAGCATTTTAAGATAAATACTGTTTGTTCTAAACTCAAGCTGACTCGTCTGTCTGGTACCCAGTCTGGCGAACAAAAGTGTGTATCAACACTGGCTGTATTGTCTCCTCTGAGAGAAGTGTCCCTGTCTTCAACATGGCACACACCTAGGAGATTTTCAGCAGGGGATTTTGATTATGTGAGATTTTCATCTCATATCATTATGTGATGGGCCAATCCTGTATCTCAAATAGACTTGAGAGAATAGCCAAGATCAGAGACGGGCAGAAGAGTGAAGTGTCCACCTTGGCATCTAAGTGTTTACCTCCAGAGTTGGCATTGGGAGGCAGTGTAGATGATTTCTTCTGTCCCAGATCAATCCCATCTCCTATGTATGCTTTGGGTCTTGAAGACTAGACAGCTTTTGAGGTCTCCTTTAAAATGTAGGTTACCTGGGGAGAGGCTTCATTTTAAGCCTTTCAGAGGACACCTGAGTTTTCTGTGAACACCTCTGAGGAAGTTTAGTTTATTACCCAGCTGAGAGCAAGAGAAGCCATGCCTTCTTGGGGTTGGAGGGAAGGTCCTGAATGTCCAGGAGTGTCCGGGAAAGGGAAAAGGCATGAGAGATGCCTCCTTTCCAAAATTACCCAGCTGACTACTGGCTTGGAAATTTAGAAGCATTCTCCATTACCCGACTCTTGGGAGTTCCCTGATGGTGTAGCGGCTTAAGGCTTTGGCGCTGGCGCTGTCAGCGCTGCGGCCTGGGTTCGATTCCCAGTCAGGGAGCTACCCACATACAAAAAAGCAAAAAAAAAAAAAAAAACAAACCCGACTCTGGAAATAATTATAGTTTAATAGTGTGTGTGTGTGTGTGTGATGATTATGATGATATGATGTATTTTCTTCAAGATAACCCAGTTTGGGGGCCAGAGGAGTAAGGAGAATATAAATGAAACCAGAGTATCCATGAATTGGTAATTATTAAAACCATGGGACAGGTACATGGGGATTCAAGAAATTGAAGTTAAAAACTTGCAGAATTCAGGGAGTTCCCTGGTGGTGTAGTGGTTAAGCTTCGGCACCATCAACGCTGCGGCCTGAGTTCGATTACCAGCCAGGGAACTACCCTGTTTAGGGGGAAAAAAAAAAGAAGATGGTAGATAACCCATCATTTCAAAAACAAAAACACAAACTTGCAGAATTCAGAGCCTGTTTAGAGCATTTAAAGAGCACAAAATGGTGTAGAAATGTTGGGATAGGAAGTATTGCTTCCTTTTTTTTTTTTGCGTTTTGGTATGTGGGTAGCTCCCTAACTGGGAATCGAACCCAGGCCGCAGCGCTGACAGCGCCAGGGCCAAAGCCTTAAGCCACTACACCACCAGGGAACTCCTCCATTATTTTTTTGTTTTATTATTATAGAAGAGTTTTTGGAAAATATGTTTAAGAGAATATTATATTATACGTAGGTATTTCTTAGTAGACTATAAATGTTTTGCCTGCTGCCATTATAGCAGACTAAGCTTTCTCCTTCTCTCTCTCCCTCCTCTCCCTCCCTTGGTCCCTCCCCTCCCCCATCTTTCTGTCTGTCTTTCTTTTTCTCTCTTTCTTCCTTTTTTCCTTTTTTTTTTATAGTGAAAAAGCCAGGTGTGTGTGTGTGTGTGTGTGTGTGTGTGTACACACAAAATGATGATATTTCTTTCAAGTTAGAGGGAAAGACATGAAGTAGATCTAGGCTTCCCTTTGCTATTCCATCTTGAGTAGTAATAGAGTTGCCATATGCTGAGTGCATTTGTTTCAGGCCCTATGCTATGCACCTTATAAACATCACTTTATTTGAATAAATTTTTCAAAACTATTATTGAAGGTAGGTATTCTTATCCCCATTTTATAGATGAGATAACCAAGGTTTCAAAGTCAAGTACTTCACTGAAGACCACAGAGTTAATGAGGTTTGGAATTTAAACCTACAATTGTCTGACTCCAAAACCCATCCATTAGAGAAGTCATGAAACCTCTCTTCAGTTTTCTGATCTGTGCAGAGGGACATGAGGGCTTTCTGACTGGGACTTCCAACACCCATTGAGTACCTATCACACATCCCTTACCTGGACAGCTGCTCATTCAGTTGAAGAGAACAGCCTCCCTGAGCAGAAAATTTTTCTTAGATCTAGATGTATAATTAAAACCCTGCGAACAAGGTCTCCCGAGGTGTGAAATGAGAAAATAGGAGTAGATGGTGGCTGAGGTCCCGTCCATCTTTAACATTTGATGTTCTTGTGGTTTCCTAATGTTTTCTGGTGTGTCAGAAAGCTAAAGACTCACCCTGGAAATGATATCAGTCAGAAATGTACAGTGGTCATAGTAGTATTGTTATTTTTTAAGTACGTGATGGTAAGCTGCCAGCTAAGCAGCGGCTTAACAGATGGGAATGGTATAGAAGAATGGAGTGGGTATAAGAGGAAGGGAGTAAGAGAACAGCAAAGGGTTTTGGTAACTTGGATGGACTACTGCTTACATTTGAAACAAGAGGTTTTTTATGCTTCTGCTGCATGTACAATCACCAGATTTTTTTCCACCAAGCATCTCCCACTATGATAGCAGTAAGGGATTGTAGTAGCTGGAGTGCAGCTGAATTCTGACAGCCATGATTGTTTATACCCCTGTTCACTAATCTACCCTCAATAGTTTAGGGAGGAGGACCAGGAAGTACGGGTCCTCCAAGTGGGTGAAGTGTCCCAGCTGTTAGCAGAGCCCACAGGACATGGCATCACATCCAGCTGGATTGGAAATAGACAATGACAAAGATTTCCCTGTAGAGGCAGGAAGCCTTATGGAGGTGCTCAAAGTGATGGCTCATTCTGAGTGACCAAAACAGTCCTATTTATCACTTAGTGACACGTGGCACCTGGGAATACCAGTCATTTTCATTTATGTCTGATACATACTTTACACGGCTGTAATTCAGTTGCTTTGAACTTCTGCTATTGCAGAGTATATAAAATGAAGGAAAACTTCCAAATGTTTTCTGTGAATGAAGAATAACTTTGATTACCTTAACCTAATGAAGATAGAACAAAAAAGAAAAATTTGGACAAATGGTACTTATAAATATATCAGTGTAAAATTTCTAAATAAAGTATTAGGGATCAGAATTAAATATTACATTAAGAAACAATACATCAAGATCAAGTGGGGTAGGATTTATTCCAGATTTCAAGGGTAGAGTGTGACTGGGTAATGCATTAATGTCATTTCTTATATAAATAGTTATAAAGAGAAACATATTTTTATCTCCATAGATGCTGAGAAAGTCTGAAAAGTAATCCAACATCCATCCCTGATTTTTTAAAAAATTCATTAAAATAGGAATTGATGGATACCTCCTTAATACATTCAAATATACATCTCTCAGTTCTAGAAATAGTATCTTAATTGGGAAAATATCAGTAAATGAGAACCATAGCAAGGATGTCCATTATTGCCATTGCTATATAGCATTGTATTGGTGGTATTCACAATGCAATTAGGCAAAAGAAAACCATTAGAAGCATAAGAATTAAAACCAACATCATAAAGATACCAGCTTTTCCTGAGTTAATTCATAATTTTAATGTGATCCTAATAAAATAAGTTGTTTTCTGGAGTTATACATATTGATTCTGAAATTCATATGAAAAATAAACATGCAAGAATAGCTAAGAAACTCTCAGGAAGAAGTAGAGCAATGAGATAGGTCAATCCCTACTAGATACACTGTAAACCCTCCATAACTACACCTTGTTCAAGTGTTCAGGCTTATGAAGAGAAAGACCAGTGGGAAAGAAAAGAAAATCTGGGTGTAAACCCAGGTGCATATGAAAATTTACATGTTACAGGTGGCAACTCACTGGTGAAAATATGAACTTTTCATTAAATGTTGTTAAAACAAATGGATAACCTTGGAAAAAACTTAAACTTGGACCCATACTTCACATTAAACATGAGGATAAAATTCAGATATGTCAAAGACCTAAAGTAAAAAGAATAAAACCATACAAATGCTAGGAAAAAATGGGTGAACTTTATAATCTGTCAATAAGGAAAGGCTTTCTAATAGAGAAATACCAGGTATAAAATGAGAAATACCACATATAAAAACACCCACTATGGTGGGCAATATGTAAAATTGGTTAATGGGCACAGTTTTTGCCTATGGGGCTTTAACTCTAAACAAAAATAGAATCTTTCTGGAGTCTAACCTCGATGAGAACAAGGTCCATCTTGTTTTCTTCTCTACTGCCTGGACCTAGGCCATTGCCTGTTTTTGACATAGTACTTAGTAAGTATGTGCTACATGAATAAATCAGGGTACATCATATTTAATGAACAAATAGGTACTGCTTTGTCTGAGTCCGCTGATTAACAAAGATGAAGACTAAATACTCCCAGTGAGTCTGGGTTGATACTCATTACTTTAGATTTGCAGATATTCATTAAAGTCCTTATCAGCGGTGCTGTTCATTTTTGAAATGCCTCTCAATCCCCTGGGATCTTGTCAAAATGAGATTTCTGATTCAGTTCAGATTCAATTCTGCATTTTCAATAACCTCCCAGGTGGCAAGATGCTGCTAATCTGGGAACCACACTGAGTCACAAGGCTTTAAGACGAATAAGTACAGGGTTAATAAGAAGAATCTTGTCTACAGAATTTGAGAAACCCTGAAGTAAATTTCTTGTGTGCCATGCAACTGTACGAATTAGTGGAAATTTTCAGAAACACTGTTTGTTTATTTTTGACATGGACTGAGTCCAGTCTTTCAGTAGTGTTAACATTTTGCCAGGGTTTTCCAAGGCCTGGGGAACTGAGCTTTTTCTTACAGATTGTCATGAGGGAAGCCTATATGGAAGTTTTGGAAGGTCAGGGGGAAGATGAGGATACACAGTATAGACTTGAATTGGGGGTATAACCAGCAGGTAAATACTCCAGAGGACATGATTGCTGTTAACTGTGTACCTCTCCTTGCAGGCTCAGTCCGGGAATATTCCAAGTACTGTGATGTTAGACAAACAGAAGGAGCTTGACAGCAAAGTCAGGAATGTGAAGGACAAAGTTATGGTGAGTACTAAGTGAATATATCCATTTACTCTATAACCTTTTGTAGAGGAACAAAGGTTTCAATTGCTCTAGTGTAATGTAGTAACTGATTTCAGTCCATTAAATCAGGGATCTCCAGCACCTCCCCACCCGATACCCCCCTCCCCCCACCCGGGCCACACAACAGGAGGTGAGTGGCTGGTGAGCAAGCAAAGCTTCATCTGTATTTACAGCCACTCCCCATTGCTTCCATTACCACCTAAGCTCCGCCTCCCATCAGATCAGTAGCAGCATTAGATTCTCATAGGAGCATGAACTGCACATGCGAGGGATCTAGGTTGCATGCTCCTTGTAAGAACCTAATGCCTGATGATCTGAGGTAGAGCTGAGGCAGTGATTGCAAATACAGATTAATATTAACAGAGAGGTTTGACTGCACAGAGACCATAATAAATCATTTCCCTGCAGATGCATATCAAAACCCTGTAAGTGAGTAGTAAGTGGCAGTTAAGCTGTATCTAGCACTTGAATCATCCCCAAACCATTGCCCCACCCCACCCCCAGTCCTTGGAAAAATTGCCTTCCATGAAACCTGTCTGTCCCTTGCGCCAAAAAGGTTGAGGACCACTGCTTTAAGTAATTGAGAAGAAAAATTTTGCTAAAGCTCCAAACCTTAAGTAAACAAATTGTAAAACCAAATGAGCAAATAGACTTTTATGGCCTCTGTTGTAACTTCCAAACATTGAGCTTTTCGTGCCCTTCCTTGTAGTATCATGTTGTAACTGTCAACTTTGCCCCTAGATGTTGCTGCTCTAAATAGCCCTTTATGTCTGCACCTCTGAAATCGGGGTTACACATTGCCCCAGGATAAACGTGGTCCATTCTCCTCAAGCACTTGTTTCATCCTAAGACTTGGAATAGAAACAAAAACATTTCATTGAAAGAAATGCTGATACATTTCTGATTAAAATAAAGCATCCACAATCATTTTAAGATAAATTGTAAGACAATTTATGGAACCAGAAGGCTGTTTCAGCATCCTTGGTGGCATGTGTTCACTCCTCTCCACCGTTAGGGTTATTTGGAAGGAAAAGACGAGAAAGCCTGCTTTACACTCAGCCTGTTTCTGTGGTAAAGGCCTTCTGGTTGAGTGGGCGATATCCTGTGGGTCTCTGGATCACACCAGCTTGGTGCTTTAGACAGCATCTTTCCAAACTCCAGATTCTTTGGAGCAACTTTATCTTGCAGCCTCCTAGGGAAACACTTCATTAAAGTAGAAATCAGTAGGCCCAGTCTGGAAATAGCCATATATTTTCTTTTCTATTAAAAAAGAAAGTTATTATATATGTATTGATGAGATAGAAATTTTTTTTTAACTATGATTTTAAATAGTAGTAATTTTATTTTATTTTATTTTATTTATCTTTTTTTCTTGTATGTGGGTAGTTCCCTGGCTGGGAATCGAACCCAGGTCGCAGCGTTGACACAGTGCCAGCGCCGAAGCCTTAAGCCACTACACCACCAGGGAACTCCCTAGAAATTTTTTAATGTATGTGATTAGAAATTTGCAAATCTGGTCCATCTGTGAGGGAGCAGAATTGTTGCCATGGTTTTCTGGGTCCTGTAGAAGCAATAAATCTGTTTCCTAAGGTCTTTGGAAGCTGATCAGTAGAAAACCTGGTTATGTGTTTACTTGTAGTGTATAGAGCATGAAATCAAGACCTTAGAAGATTTACAGGATGAATATGACTTTAAATGCAAAACCTCGCAGAACAGAGGTAAGAGTTAACATTTAAAGCAGTGCTCATTGGCTATAATATTTTCTGTTTACACTAGATAACAAAAACGAATACTCCTTCATATTTGCTAATTGTTTTATGACTGAATTGCTAGTCTTGACTTCTCGATGACTCAGACCAGGGTTTCTTAACCTCAATAGTATTCGTATTTTGGGCCAGATAAATCCTTTGTTGTGTCAGGCTGTCCTTTGCATTGCAGTGTGTTTAGCAGCATCTCTAACGTCTACCCACCACATGGCAGTAGAACTATCCCCCAGTGTCGACAAGTTAAACTGTCTCCAGACATTGCCACATGTTCCCTGGGGGTCAAATGCATCCCTAGGTGATAACTACTAGTTCTGTGTTATCCACTTGATTTATTGTGCCTAGCCCACTAATTGACAGAGACTGACAGGTGTGTGGAGTTCCCCTGCCCTAATACCCAAAGCTGCTTCAAACATCTCAGCTCCATGTGTATACAGACAACATTCAGTGTTTTTCTTATGTTTTAAAGCAGTTTTGCTCTTGTTTTGTTGTAGCTTGTTTTTAAATGATTATAGCAACTGAAAATAAGTCAAATTATGCATTGTGTAGAACATATAGGATACTGTTGTAGCCCTAGTAGTCATTAGGCAGATAGCGTAATTAATATTAGATTATTATTTGAGTAAAAGTAAGATAGAAAGTAACCTCAACTATTATTTCCCATTTGTCTTCTTTTAAAGCTACAGTTATCTGCATATACTTTGCTTTTTGATTTGAAATTTTTAATTTTGTCACTTATATTCATTTAAGTCGTATTCTTACAATGATTTAAAAACCAGGCAGTACTGTTTCCACTTTTACATGGGTCACTGAAAACATTTTGTTTCAATGTGTCCACTTTTTATACTTTGGACATTTTTCTTGTTTTGTTCAATAAAGATTGAAGAAGACCCAACTTTGACTTATCACCAGTTAACATATGGATCATATTTCTCCTAAATATACATGAATCTTGCTTTAGTTTGTCTTGTCTTCTTTTACATTTCACAGAACATGAAACCAATGGTGTGGCAACAAATGATCAGAAACAGGAACAGATGTTACTCCGGAAAATGTATTTAATGCTTGACAATAAGAGAAAGGTAATGATTCACTTTCTAGAAAAACATGTTGCTCTTGTCACAGTCTGTAAATAATGGACTTGAAGTTTAAAACAGAAGAAAAATTATTTTTATAACCACTTGGCCTAGATACCCAGTTGAGAAGAAAGAATATTTGCTTTGCCTTAAAAAAAAAAAAAACACAACTTTTAAAATTCAGTGATTAAAAGTAAATTTATTTCACTTTGTTTCTTTCTCTCCTTTTAGGAAGTAGTTCACAAAATAATAGAGTTGTTGAATATCACTGAACTTACCCAGAAAGCCCTGATTAATGATGAACTGGTGGAATGGAAGAGGAGACAGCAGAGTGCCTGTATTGGGGGACCCCCCAATGCTTGCCTCGATCAGTTGCAGAACTGGTAAGATTCTCCAGAGTGAAAAATTGACAGCTGACTGGCCATATAAACTTGTAGAGTGCACATTCGAGCTGCATTAGTTGAATGGAACTGTCAGAACTTTGGTTTAGTTTGAGATAGTTCAGGATTCTGCGGAGCAGGAAGGAGCCACCAAGAAAGGTTTCCAAGAGAAATCAGACTTGCACTAACTCTTGAGAGTGGATAGGAGTACTTCATGTAGACCAGGGAGGAGAATGGTGTAGATAGAGGCACAGAGCTGAGGAGGGGCTGAGCACACGTGGGGCCTGCAGTACTACGTATCGAGTGGCTGGAGAGTGGGGTTCCGGGGAGGGCAGGAAGAACGCTGAGCTGGCAGGAGGCCGGAACCTGGTCGTAGAGGTTCACACACCACGCTGGGAGCAGGACTTTATTCAGTGAGCACTGCTGAGCCAGGCAGGCCTTTTATGTTAAGTGGAGGCTTATATCTCTGATTTTTTTACTTTGAAAGGTCGCTCTGGCAGCAGTCTGGAGGATAAAATAGACAAAATGGGCTGCTATGAGCATATGGGTGTAGTCTAGAAGAGGGCTGAAGAGGGCTGAACTTGGAATCAAGCAAAGGGAATGGAAGAGACGGAATCAGTGTGGGTATGAGAGAATGGTGGCCTGCAACAGTTCCCAAGGGCCCAAGGAAATGAGATTTCACGAGATGATAGTCTGAATTGCTAGTTTTGGGTTTTTTTTAAATTTACAATTCATATTCAACCATTTAGTTTTATTCTATGAACTGTCTGCCCTTATCCCAAATTCCATGTGGGTCAGAATGAGCTTCCCAGCCCAGTGTGACCATGTGCCTTGAGACACAGGCACTGGAGCCCTCCTGGGCCCAGGAAGCCCCCTCGTGGTCGCTGTAGGCCACAAGGATCCTATTCCAGAGGCGGGCATGCCTTCCATCATCCCCCACTGCGTTACAGGTGTTGTCATATTCTGGTGCGCTGTGACCCAAACGAAGCTGGGAAGCACTGCACGTGAATTTCTCAGGAACTCGCCCACCTGCTGTCGTCCTCCCTTCTCATCTCATGGCCAAGGGCTGCCCTCTCTGTGCTGGGAACTGGATTCAAGGAATGAAACCACAAAGTCTTGCATTGGAGACTAGATTTTTTTCTGTCATTACCTCAGGCAATTGAAATGACACTGTCACAGCCTGACTTGGTTCAGAGGCTGCAATGACAGTTTCCTTGGAAGAAAGAGGAACCTGAAAGCTAGGTGTCCTCGTTGGTGTCTATTTTGAGTGTCTAGATTGAGCATATTGTCTTCTTTCAGTTCAGTCAAACAATAACCCATGTATCCTCCTCCTTCTGACCCAGGCCTAACAAGTCCCTCCGCATTGCTTCCACAGCCTCCGGGCTGCTCGGTCACTGCTGCTGTCCTGATATAAAACCTGCAGGGGCTCCTCACTGCCTCCTGCATCACCTCTGATGGCATCTGCCTTACCGTGTCCCCTGCCTCTCCCCTCTTCTTTACCCTGCCCCTTTACATCCCAGTTATCTTACTGGTCAGTTGAAGTCACAGATCCCCTGGAAGCCACCTCCCCGCCCCCCATGTCTCCTCAGGTCCCTCTCAGTGGTATGCAGAGGTTTTTGATCTGGGCTGTCATCTGTCAGCACTTGTTGGTTTTTTTCTCCCCACATAACAGCTTCTGAACACCAAGACAAGCCTGCTCTCCATTTCTCCTTGCAGGCGGGACTGCAGCCGTGTAGGTAATGGCGCGTGTTGCCTGTGAAAATCACTTGTGGGTTTCTGTGATTCCCTTTCATCCAGGCTGCTTTGGGCCTGTTTCTGATTGAGGCCCCCTGTGTCTTGTACCTCACCTTCCCAGGTTCACCATAATTGCAGAGAGTCTGCAGCAGGTTCGTCAGCAGCTTAAGAAGTTTGAGGAACTGGAACAGAAATTCACCTATGAGCACGACCCCATCACGAAAAACAAACAAGCCTTATGGGACCGCACCTTCAGCCTTTTCCAGCAGCTCATTCAGAGGTAACTTGAGGGGTATTTATCTGTACCTTCTGCAGCGTTTTTACCCAGAGGAAGATGTTATGATCATTCAAATAATTAAGAAGGGTTTAATGGGTTATATAAAAATTTTTATGGCCAATCAGCCCTTCCTGAATTCCTCGTTTATGCCAATGGCCCTTCATTCTGTGGCCACCTAGACTAGTAAATTTTACTTCTCTTTCCCCCTGTAGCTACTCTGTACTGAAACCTGTCAATCTAAGCACATCGTATTTGTCCTCCCCTTCCATGGCCTCATCTCATCTCAGGCTTTCAGATCTGGTCCCTGAACTGTTACATAGTAGCCTCCCAGGTGATCTCCTTCTCAGCCTCTTCCCCCCTAGTACCTGTGACCTGGCACTGTCCCAGAGAGAGCAGAGATCTGTCGGGTTCTTTGTCACTTGCTAATCCAAATGGAGCTTCTCAGTTGGACATTCATGTCCCTTCCCCACCGCCTGATCCTTCGCTGGCCACTGCAGAGATAGCTTCCACATTGCCCCATATTTAGGCAAACTTGACCTTGTGCCCACTCTATACATTTACTTCCCCATGCCTCTCCTAACAGTATTTCCTCTGCCTCAGAGCCGCCTTCTCTTCTACCTGTATTCAAAATTGTATCATCCTGAAAGTTTCAGCTTGTATCTCATCATGAAATTTTCCCAAACAGATATTATCCCCTTCCAGATCTGCACAGTTCATTCTTTATTACTCTTGCAATCTGGATTTTATTATATAGCTGTCTATGTATTTCTGTTATCTTTGTTGTAAATTGGAAGGTTCTGGAAGATGGAGACATGCCTTTGTCATCCTTTCTCCCCCACCAGGGTCTTGCACAGTGCCTTGCCCATGGTAGATATTCCAAATATCCATAGTAGATAAATAAATGGCACTGAGTAAAAGAGTAGAATTCATATTGCAAGAATTTTTTCATGCTAACTTGACATACTAAAAATGTCTTTGGTTCCCTGTGGCTAATGTCCAAACAGAAATGCATAGATGTTGGGTTTTGAATTAATCAAGAACACTTAACTTGAGTTTTAGAGAGCAAATTTGATTCTTTTTGTGAGAGGGTAGTTCCCTGGCTGGTAATCAAACCCAGGCCACGGTGTTGAGAGTGCCAAAGCCTAAAATTTGATTATTAATGCAGATTTGTAAATGACCATAATCTAATTCAGGATTTTCATTTTTGAAGAATATCAAAGGTCATTATAATAATTCTATTTTTGTTTAATGCAAATTAGATTTTGGAATTTCTTTACTGACAAACTAGAAAACCTCATTTTATTCATCCATCTTCTTAGAATCTTTCAAACTGTTTTTAGGTTTGTCCCCCTTTTCTCTAAAGAGAAAATAATTTTTTACTGCCTCAATCTTAATGGAAATGCTAATTTATCTGCACTTTGCTGGGTATTTACAGCTCATTTGTGGTGGAAAGACAGCCATGCATGCCAACTCATCCTCAGAGGCCATTGGTCTTAAAGACTGGGGTACAATTCACCGTGAAGTTGAGGTAATAAAGAAAAGAGGTAACCCCTATGCCTCCTTTGACATAGTTTGCACCCTCACAACACTGGTAGGTGCTTTAAAGGGAGTAATTTTGCAGTAGGTATTTTAATATGAATTCTTATTTAAAACATCTGACTCTTTCATATTCAAAATAGAAATAAAACGTATATGGATGTACACAAACACACCTTATTTTTCCAGTTGCAAAAGTAATGTATGTTCACTGTAAAAAGGAACCAGGCTTGCAGAAATCCTGTAGTAGAGAATAGCAGTTCCCATTGGCCTCATCCCCTCTTGAGCATAAGCTTGTGACCTGAACTTATATATACCCACAAAACTATAGGCAGTATGTGTGCATGTGGACTCAGGACACATATATTTTTCTGGTGGGTGGGTTCATAACCTTCATCAGATTTTCAGAGTTGTATGTGATCTAAATATCTGTAGATCACTGTGGTAAATAGCTTAGTATCAGTCCTCTCTGAATTTTGTCCATGTCTACACAAATATATGAATAAATATCATTGTATATTTATTTGTGCATATATATATTTGTGTGTGTGTGTGTGTGTGTGTATTTTGAATAGACACATACATACTTACACAGTAGACTCTCAGTTAACTGGCACCCATGAGGATTGATAGATGCTGGATAAATGTACCTCACACTCTCAAGCCACCAGCAAAACTCTCAAAAGGCACTAAATCAAACTTTTTTTGTGTGTGTGCTGGTTGCTTGAGTTCTGGTTAACTGAGAGTACACACAAATTTATATGACATAAAATATTTCATTTTTAAAAACTAAGTTTCTGCTAGATGCATTATTTTGCAGCCTATTTTTCAACTTGATAATAAACTGTAAAAGCGTTTCCATGTGAGGACATAGGGCTTTACTTTCTCCTGTTGAATGGCTCCATTCATTTAGCTTTTCCTCTGCAGATGAGCTGCACTGGCCTTCCTAGTTGTCCCCAGTCCCACTTTGTGGGTGCTACTCATAGGTCCACGGGTGCTGCTTCCTGGTTGCTGGGGTTTATACTGCCACACCCAAGCACTCTTGGGGTCCTAGAACTCATAGCTGGGAGGGGTACTAGAAATCTTATCTCCCCACCTGCTCGGCTAAATGGAGCAGATTAGAGACATGAGGGGCTCCTACCCAGGCCTCCAGCTCAGCACAGCAGGGCCACGTGAAACCCAGTGCTCCTTCCTTTCATCTTTCCACATTGCCCTGGAGTGATTAACCATATGACCCTCCTTCCTGATTATGGGTGATAGTTTTTATTTCCTTCTGACAGGGAAAACATTAGATACAACTTTTAGTCAAAGTAGTGTTTGCTATTTTTTACCCATATAATTGGCCCAAAATAGAAATTTTGATAAAACTCAGTGTCACCAAGGCCACATGTGGAAGTAGGTCCCTCACTAACATTGGGTGGGAATGAATGCTGCTCTCTATCAGAATTTAAGGTTACAATTTTGCCCTGGCAATTACACAGCTAGGAATTTATCCTACAAATACACTTAAAAAAGAAATCAAAGTAGATGTGTAAGGATGTTAATTCCATTGTTTGTAATAACCCAGAACTGGAGGAGTTATTTTTGAAATATTCATCAATAGGAAATTGGCATAATAAATAAATTGTAATAGATAATTTTTTAAAGTAATGATGACTTTTATTTTTCTTTCCAGACTGTTGGTGAAATTGCAAGAGCTGAATTATAATTTGAAAGTCAAAGTTTTATTTGATAAGTAAGATATATTTCATATTATCTAAGATACATGTGTTATTGAAATGCTGCTTTTGTTAACCCAAAATAGACTTACGCACTGGGGCTGTTTGTAAGTGATCTCGGCAGATTTAAATTGATAGGTCCCATTCTGGGTGTTGGGAACCTCTCCTGGAGCTGCTATCAGCATGTTTGTGCCTCTTTAGACTGACTATAAGTGACCATGAGAATGAGCATATTTTATTTACATGAGCTTATAATGATCAAGTCTCAAAGCAGCCAGACATAGCACCCCTCCTCCTAGGCCAGCCCTGGATGAGGGGGCACTTGTCACACACAAGTGTGAAGACCGTCCAGGCTGCAGTGATGCTGTAACCAGTTGTGAGATTGTTTCTAGAATGAAGTTGATAGCATTTTGAGGGAGGTCTGTGTAAACGCTGCTGGATTCTTCCCATCTTTTCAGGGCAATAGAGCCCCAGGAATGGACAGGATCTCTCACAGGGGTCTAAATGCAGCAGACCTGTTCTGTTTTGCCCTTAGACTAGCACTGACCTAGCCACTAACATTAAGGAACAAGATAGCTTCCCCCTCCTTGACATATTTAATGTTTTTGTTGTGTGTGACACTGGTTTTGCAAGTTTCAAAATCACTTAGGATAATCCAAATCATTTTTTTGTGACTTTTTGTCTCTTTCTACTCTTGTAACAATATTCTTCCTTATTGTGCCTTTGTCTATGCCTTTGTCTTTCTTGCCATCATCTTTGGTTTCTCAGTGTATTGGTTAGCTTTTGCTGTATAACAAGTTATCCCAAAACTTAGTGGTTTAAAACTCAGAAATTTATTGTTTCTCTTATTCTGTGGGCTATAGGTGATCTTTCTATAGGTCTGGGCTAGCTTGGTTGTTGCTGGGTGGTCTGGTTATATGTCTGAGGTCTCGACTGGGATAACTGGGCCCTTCTTCATGGGGCTCTTAAAGAGGCTGGCCTGGGCCTTTTCACATGGTGATGTGTTCCAAGTAGGTAAGAGTAGCAGCGTGCTAGGCCTGTTGGGGCTAGACTTGGAACTTGTACAGCATGACTCCCATTCATTCTATTGGTAAAAGCAAGTCAAAGCCAGCTAAGATGCAAGGGACAGGGAAATACATTCTCTCTCTTGAAGGGAAGAGCCTCGCAGATTTTGTTGCCATTATAGTTTACCACCCTCTGCTTTAGCTCAGTCTCTCCTTTAGTTAGTTTCTGCTCTTTTGTCTTTTTTGACGGTTCCCGTTCTGAATTTTCTTAGCTTTGACAAGGCAGCTTTGTATCATACTGTTCTTTTTATTTCAAATGCTTTTTTTTTCAAACAAGGGAAAATGGGTCACTCTCATAGCTAATGGTGATTGTCATTCACAAAAACATTGAAAGGAAGCAAACTGGTTCCACCGTGAATGTGCTAATGATTTCTAATCTTCTCCCATTCCTAACAGATACTTTATCTGTCCAGAGCATGATATGGTGATCACTGAATTTCTATAAGATGCAAGGGCCTCTCACACAGAAATCCTTTTTACCTCAGATTTAAAACTCAAGCTTGACCATTTTCCCAAATAATTGACTATTCTGGTACCTATCATGAAAGCATCAAAGATAATAGAGAATGAAAACAAGGGTTAAACTGTCACATTGGAAGGTCTTTTGAGTTCCCTAGCAGCAGAGTAGTGCTCTCTACTGAATCCCCAGTGCTTAGCACAGTGCCTTGCACAAAGTAATTGCTCAGTAAATACCTGAAGGTCATTTATTGAGGGTGTGCTGTATTCTCTTTTTACCCATTAACTAGTTTTCTCCTCACATTATCCTATATCGTTGATGCTGTTAGTATGTTGTACAAATGAGAAATGTGAGGCCCAGATAATGTATTACCCGGTAATACTTGGCAGAGCTGGTGTTGGAAGTGAGTGAGTGAGTGAATAAAAGGGTCAAAAACCCACAGGCATGGATCTGTTTTTTAATTGACCTTTTATAAATATACTTTTATATTTTTGTTAAGGCTTATTTAAAATTTAAATACACATAAGATATAGATATAGATAAATATAAAATGTGTGTGTGTGTGTATATATATATATATATATATATTTTTTTTTTTTTGCAGAGATGTGAATGAGAGAAACACAGTAAAAGGGTATGTAAAGTACTTCACACTATATTTTACTATCTTTGTTTGTTTAATAGTTCCAAGCCTTTTAAGTATTTCTGCCCTGTGTTGTCTAGATTCAGAAAGTTCAACATTTTGGGCACACACACGAAAGTGATGAACATGGAGGAGTCCACCAATGGCAGTCTGGCAGCGGAATTTCGACATTTGGTAGGGAGACCAATTTTCCCCTCTTTTGTGCTGTGACTGGTTTGTTGGGACTTGGGACAATAGAGTGGCACTTTGTGCTCTGAGGGGTGTGGAAGGCATAACCAGGAGGAGACCTTCTCGAGTGAGAGGCTGGTGAGCTCACCAGCACACAGGGAATCTCGGCTCCTCCTCCTTATCCCAGAATTGTTCACTGTTTTCAGCACTCTTTCTTCCAGGGGTACTTCTTCCGGGTGCAGCCGTCTCAGTAAAATATTCCATAAACCGGTGCACACACAAATTATCTACCCTTGGAGCCCTGACAACCTCAGTGGTCACTCACCCTAGACCCTTGCATTTTTCTCAGAGGTCATTATTGCTCCCATGTCCTGGCTGATCTCCTCGCGCTGAGTGTGGCAGACCCCAGGACTCTCTCCTCAGCCTCTTCTTCACATTCTCCTTCCTGGTGGTCCTGTACAACTACTCTCTCTGTCACTTCGTCTCCAAAGGAATAGGGCCCATTCCACCAGGCAGTAGACACCCAGCAGGGTGGTTTGAGGTGTGCAGTCCCTTCTCGCCTGCCTCTGTGAAAACCCTGGAAGTCAGTTATTCTGAGGATGTGTTTGTACTGAGCCCTATGCACTCCCTAGACCGGAGCCTGCTGGCAGGCTCAAGGCACCCTTTTCACTGGTGACCATCTCCTGAGCCAGCAAACTCAGCCCGGAAGCTAGACCTTGTGTGAGAGCCTTGGTCCAAACTCAGGAGTCTGAGGATGTCCACAGTGGTTCCCCTTTGAAGCCTCAAGGATTGAAATGCTTTTGACAGCAATCTTCATTGGGCCTGGAGTTGCTAGGCTTAGCCTTGAAGACTCTGTCAGGGCAGGAGGGCCAGGAGAAGCTGTGCCCTGAACCTGAGAAACATGAAACAGCTAATGAAGGAAATGGGGGATCATTCCGGAAAACTTTGCACAGGGGAAGGGAGCAGGATAAAATTCTCTGGGATCTTTCTAAGCTCTGTGGTGTTTGCGTGGGAAAGGCACACCTACTCATGAATCCATACAAGGGTCATTTCATCACTTGTTCTGCATTCTGAAAATAATTTCACGTCCTTCATTCTTTCTATCCTGACCTTGGCTCAATTTGTAAATGAAAATAGCAACTTTGACAATTGTGTGATTTACTAAAATGGTTTCTTGTTTTATAGCAACTGAAGGAACAAAAAAATGCGGGCAACAGAACTAATGAGGTAAGAGTCTGTCTCTGATGTGAACGGTCTCTAATTAGCAGGTCTTTCCAGTTGGCTCAGTGCCCTGGTGGCTGGAGACACCTCATAGAGGCAGGCGTTCAGACCCAGCAGGGAAGAGCAGCACATGAGCTTGAGGACTTGGCTATGTCTGTGATAACAGTAAAAACATTCTGCATTTATGCTTTAGGGTTTTGAAATGATTTTACACACAATTTACTGGGTCCTCACAGACAACCAAGTGGAGCAGGTGTGATGGGCTTCTGTGTTACTCACATTCCACAGGGGAAGAAATAGAATCACAGGAAGTTTGTAGGATTTAGCTAAATGGGACACACAGCATGGGGTATTACTGTCAGAGCTGGAACTCTAGGCCGGTTTTATGACTACCATGCTGAAGTCCAAGTGAGCCAAGAGGCTTTCCAGCCCTTGCATTCCCTATCCAGTAGTATCCTCTTCCCATCAGTTTCCTTCTTCTTTTCTTTTTCTTTTTCTTTATTTATTTGTTTACTTATTTATTTTGTAAATATAGACTAGTTAAGAGTTTATTAGTAAAAGAAAATACACTCCAAGACTTGGAGTGAGTTGACCCAAGAGCGGAAAGCAGCCCAGTTTTCTTTTTAGAGCCAGATTTTTGAGGATTTATGTCTGTGATGCATTCAGAAATGAGCTGTGGACAGGGACAGAATGTCTGCATTTGTTATGGTTTGGAGTGTTTCTATCTCTTGGGCCCGCAAAGCATGCATCCTCCCACACCACAACCAGCAGAGGGCGTGTGGAACAGCAGATAGGCACCAGCTGGGGCAGTGCAAAGACCTGTCGCTGTCTGGCCTTCCTTTGGTCCTTTCCTATCTTTGTGACCTCATTGAATTTTTAGCTCCTGTAAGCAGGGATAAAGGCTACACCTCTCTGGTTCTAACTTGTATGAAGGTCTCATGAGACAATATATAGGAAGACACTGAAAACTCTTTTAACATTTCTACCCAAACGAAAGCACTTTATGACCCACCAGGCTTACGCAAATCAGCCCTTCTAGTAGACAGTCACACTTGGAATGCTGTGCACTTCACACCCCCTATGTGCTGGACAGAGGTGTGCAGGCCGTGCCAGGTGGGGCTGTGATGGGCAAAGAGAGGCTGAGGGCCAGAAGTCTTTAGGTTGCAGTTAAACCCATGAGAAGTTGCTATTTCCCTATCAACATTTCTTTCCCTTAATCCATATAGCCCTTGACACACTTTCAGAAATCTTGTCTTTGAGAGAACACTGAGGTAGTCACAATGATTAAATCTGGGATAGCTTATTGAAAATGGAATCTTCTGAATTGCAGATGGTTGGGCTCACGCTTTCTGTAGCCTGTTGCAGGGTTTATTAAGTTCTTGGAAGAGGCAGGGTCTGTGAATGAGTCACTATATTCCTCTCCTCCCTTTTTCTCCTTTAAGGGCCCTCTCATTGTTACGGAGGAGCTTCACTCCCTTAGTTTTGAAACCCAGTTGTGCCAGCCTGGTTTGGTTATTGACCTTGAGGTAAGACTTACATGGCCCTGATATGAATCACTTCGTTTATTTTTCCTTTAAACTACTACACATATTTTTATTTCTCAATTTCTGTTTTAGAGATATTTACCTAATTGCTAAACAAGGTGATATTTTTCACCTCATAGTTTAATGATTCATGAAAGTAAATAATTGAATTAACCTTTAAATGCTATCAGCTAAGTGTTTCAGTTGAGATACCTCATTGGTTTTTATATGAAGCACTGAGACTTATTTCTTAACTGAAAGATATATCAAAAACAAATTAAACTATGAACAAGAGAACATAACATTTTTAATTTTCAAGTAGAAAATATATGCAAATTTACAAATAATCCCTCGCTTAGTTTTAAGGCTGCACAATGGTCTGAAGGTGATATTTCTGTGATTCAGATGATTTCAAGGTCTTTGTCATCTTTTAGACGACCTCTCTGCCCATTGTGGTGATCTCTAACGTCAGCCAGCTCCCAAGTGGTTGGGCCTCCATCCTGTGGTACAACATGCTGGTGACGGAACCCAGGGTATGGAAAATACATCTGCTTTCATACTAGGGGGTAACCAAAGACCCATGCTCTAGCTTCTGTGTATCTGAAAGAGCCCCCTAAGGGCCAGATGTTGAGGGACAAGTGACATAACTCAAGTGGCATTGCCAGGGATCTTGAATAATTCTGGAAAAGTGAAGCATGTATATGATTTAGACATGAGATTTATGATTTTCCTCCTATGTGAATAAGCTCAGGCAATAGGTGATTTAGTATCACTTTTATTACGGAAGAGGTATTTTATTATTTCTGTAAAATACATACATCTGCTAAGCATGCTCCCTTTTTAGATGTAGGTACTCACTATTGATTAATTATAGTTGATTCTCATTATTCACTGCACTTACTCGTATGTCCTTCAGTCACTATGAACACTGATTTAATAAATACTGAACCCCAACGATAAGTGTTAGGTTCCTCCAAGCCTCTGACTGCAACCTTATTTACATGTCTGTTTAAATATCTAATTTATTTGTCGATCCATCAGCATCGAACTCATGACCCACATCACTGTAACTCCTACCTGAACAAAACTTGTCTAACACACGTATTTTCCTCTTAAGGCACGCCGTGGCCGCCTTGTGCTTAGGAACATTAGGCAGCCATTCAGCACCACACTTGGGGACCATTTTAAACAACAAAATCACCAAGAAAGCAACATAAAAATGAAGGAAAAAATGGCACTATTTAAATAGACCTTGAAAAAGCACTTGTTTATTGTATAACAAGAAGGCAGAGTACCACTTCATTTGACCTCCCCTGGAAACACACATGTTGGGTGACTCAAATTTTTCACCGGTTTGTGCACGGGCATGACTGAGTGCACAAGTGCCCTGATTTTGCAGTTACAGGTAAATTTTAGTGAGTAGATGAATTCACAAATGTGAACCTACGACTAATGAGAATCAACTGTATGTCTCTTCTACCAAGTAAACGTGTGTGTCACAGAAACTGGAACTGAACTTTGGGACAGGCCTGTGTTTTAGTGCCCAGCTTGTGACTGGAGTGCTTCAGTAACCCTTAGCTTCTCGATGTTTTCTTTCTAGAATCTCTCCTTCTTCCTGAACCCACCTTCTGCACGATGGTCTCAGCTTTCAGAGGTGCTGAGCTGGCAGTTTTCTTCTGTCACCAAAAGAGGTCTCAATGTGGACCAGCTGAACATGCTGGGAGAGAAACTTCTTGGTATGAGCATAGCCAGTTTTCATGTATATAAAAATGCAAATTCATGAAAATGTCCTACTTGCTTCTTTCCCCTCTTTGATTTCTATGTTGTTCAAGGAAGAAGAATGTTAAATTCTGTTGGCTTTTCTAGCTGCAGCTTATTATAGTTAAGTGGGCATTATTCCTCATCTTGGAAAGAGATACAGACCTGATAAAAGATTAAAATGAAGCATTTCCCCATTATCTCAATATTAGTATTTCTGAGCAGGGTTTCTAAGGGAAAGATTTTTGAATTATGTAAAATAGATTATTTGTGGCAAAAATAAGTTCTTTATGAGAAAGATGAAGTTTTGTACCCTTGGGGAGAAAAAAGTTAAGTCCTCAACATAGGAAGAGTCAGGTCCTGGGGCCACCCACTGTACAACAGACAGAGCTCTTGCCTCAAGTGGCCAGCTAGAAGGAGATACTGCTCACACTAGGATACCTTCACTAGCAGTTTTGCCTGATTGGACAGGGTCCCAGCCATGGTAGATAATTCCCTTTCAATAGCTAATGCCATGGATTTACAGTAGATGCTCTGTTAACAGGAACTCAAGCAACCAGTACTCAACTGTTTCTCAGATTTGCTTTTTGTACAGCAGTACTGCATATGTTGCAAAAACCAGTAGGCTCTCCCTAACCAATGGCTCTTAGCAGTGCCTTCTTTTGGCCATGTAGCTGTCACCCCCATGAAGGTCTTGTGCTATTTAATAAAAAGTAAGAAATCACTGCATTTCATCTCCTTATTTGGTGAGAATTAAGTAAGATCTCTTTTCTGCCCATAATGGCTTACTTGTGGTTCTCTTTAAGGAGAGATGATGGTCTCACCACCTCTTATGGCCTGGACTGCTTTAATTGTGTAGCGGAGAACCCCTAGGCTTTTTTCCCCTCTCATTTTGGTCAATGTCCCTGAGCTCATGTCCTGTTTGGAGAAGGGCTGAGGGAAATGCCTAATTAATATCTAAAAGGAGCTTCAAAGTCAAGTGTCAGTTAAGTAGGTCACCTAGGGGTGAACTTGGTCTTAGTTTGAATTTAAAAAACAAAGAAAACAAAAAAACAGAGGAGACTGTTGAGGAAGGAGAGGGAGGTAGCGGGAAAGGAGATTGCACAGGGAGGGACCAAATTGAGGCTTCTCCAGAAAGTGCGGTTAATTAGCATTAATGTTATCTGAGAATTATCAACCATGTACATTTCTTTGCTGGGTGCTGTGGCTCTTTGAGAGTAAATACAAGAGCCATCAGTCTAACCAAAGCTTCAGAATCAATTACTGTTTCCTGAAAAAGCTTGTTTTTATTTGTTTAGGTCCTAATGCTGGCCCTGATGGTCTAATTCCATGGACAAGGTTCTGTAAGGTGAGAACTGTCTGGGTTTTATGCTGTGCGTCTTTTTTGCTCTCTGCTGACGTTCTCGTATTTCTCACTGTGTTAGTTACTTAACTTTGTGCTTGTTCTGGCGTGCTCATCCCATCCATGGAACCCCTAGGGCAAGTTGTTTACTTTGCTTCTGCACAGAAGGTTGGTCTCCAAGTGTGAGTCTGACAGGACGCGCCTGCCTGGGTGATAACATTCTTCCACATCCGAAATGAGTCTTCTGTTAAGTCACACCTGCCCCCTTTGGCAGCAGTTTTTAGCCTCGTCCATGAGAAATGTGTGCGCTGTGCTGGCGTGGATGGCCTGGCAGCCGGACGAGTTCCCCCAGCCAGCTCACACAGAGGGACCAGTTAGAAGGAAAAATTAGACCCCATAAGGTCACCAGACAGTACTGTTGAGCTTTGTGCTCCTGGAATTTACTAGTGCAAGGGCAGCTTCTGTGCTGTCATTCACCCTGGAGGTCATTCCCTGGCTGGCTCACTACTGTTTGGAGAGGGAAGTGAAGGCAGCCCAGGAAACAGGGAACTCGGTGTCTGATGCCAGTAACAGGGGAGCGACTGCTCTGTACAGGACAGCCCTAGTTCTGGTAGCTGGGCAGTCTTTGCAAATTAAAATTCAGTGGTGAAAGTAGGCATGGTAAGTCACTAGTATTCTGGATTTTCTTATTCTTAATGTGTGCACTTATTTACTTGCAGGAAAATATAAATGATAAAAATTTTCCTTTCTGGCTTTGGATTGAAAGCATCCTTGAACTCATTAAAAAACACCTGCTCTCTCTCTGGAATGATGGGTAAGGGCCATTGATAGATGTAATTTTGAAGCATACATTTAGCACACACTCCCTTCTTGTATGGCTAAGACAAGGCTGACCCAGACAGTCGTCATTATTTGTCGAGACTTATGTGTATCTCACAAAAAAAGGAGGTTTACAGGCTGTCCCTTCAGAGCTTCATGATAATGGAACCTCATCAGATTAAACTTACACTTTCATAGTGTATGTGTGTGTGTATTTTCAAAGCTAACATTGAAAAACTCTGAGTGCCATTTATACATTCATTCATTCCACCAGAATTTCTTAAGCACCTACTCTGTTGCCTCAAGGAAGAAAGAAAAAACTTTTTTAACTCAGTTAATTGTTTATTTATCATCTGTAGCATTCTACTGGCACTACATTCATGATAAAATGCCTCCTGAAGTGTCAATTGAATCGATTTTAAAGCATCCATTTTTATTCTGCATTCTTCTGTCAAGTTACAGTCATTTTGATTTGTAAGTTAACCTGAAAATTAAAATCATGCCTGAACCTCAAAATACCTCCATCCTTTCCTTTCCTCACCCAGGTGTATTGTGGGCTTCATCAGCAAGGAGCGCGAGCGCGCTCTGCTGAAGGATCAGCAGCCCGGGACGTTCTTGCTGCGGTTCAGTGAGAGCTGCCGGGAGGGGGCTATCACATTCACATGGGTGGAGTGGTCCCAGAACGGAGGTGGTAAGTGACAGCACCTGCACACACAGCCGCTCCCTACCGCAAGCGATAGTTGCTCTTCATCACTGCAAACGAATTTGTACAAGTAATGAGCTTGTGACATAAAATCACAGATCCTATATGTACCCCCAACTGAGCCTCTCAGATAGGGTATAATATAAAACATCGCCGTGAATATTTGTGATTCCGTGGCCTGGAACATACTGTGCAAATGACGGTTTTTAAGTGACAAGACCAAATTCTGTCCGTTTTCTGATTTGTTGACTGTAGACGAAAACTGTGCATCGGTGTGACTGACAGCCAGTTCTTGGGAGGATGCCCGTTGTGCACAGCATGAGCTTCCAGCCTCGCTGAGGGAAATCCCATGTGGACGGGCACAGACTTGGGCAGGCTTTGTGAGGGTCTTGGGTGCAGCCCTCCACCCTGCCTTCAAACGGAGTAGTTGCAAGTTTATCTTTGTTGTGTCTTGGGTTTCTACTTAACCAAATGAATCCATGACTAAAAAAATTCTTAACACCTTAGCACTATGAAACAGGTTTCTGGGGATTCTCTGTTGCTTGTAGTTTGCTCTGTTTGAAGGCCTAGAGGAAAAACTGGTATGTTCTAGTCACATTCATGCTTTCAGTGGGAAGATGTAAAAAGATGGGGTACTATTTCTTGTTCTTTTTATTTTTCCCTTCTGGTTAAAAAAACAGCAGCAACAACAAAAACAAACAAAACAAACACACACACAGGAGAGCTGGGATTGAGCCCAGTGTAGACAGTAGATGTTAGAGACTGCCGTACTCGTCTTCACCCCCAGCAGTTTTTTTCCTGAACTAGCTGGGAGGTGGAGCTGGCCAACCAGGCAGATGAAGGAAACTGTTGACAACCAGAACGGTTAAGCATCGCCAGCTGCAAAGTGTTAGGATGCCTGCATTGTCTGAAGTCCCCAGGGCACTTGAACAGCAACTTCTGGGGGGGGTATGTGCCCAAAAGTAAGATCCTGGATCACTTAAGGAAGCATGATTCAGATTAGGTCTGGGAATAAGACCAGGAGTGACTTAAACTGGTTTCTTACAATAAGGATTAGAGAAAAAAATTAGCAAATAGGATCTTTTTTGTTGGTTTGTTTAAGATTGTTTTCCATGTATTGTCATTGCTTAGTTTGATTAACAAATTATATTTTTTAATATGAAAAGAAAAACAGAGTGAGTTTATCTTTTAGTAACTTAATCTACAGCTTGAGCCAAGAAGATTCAATTAATAATTAGTTGTTTATCTGCATGTGGGCAGCACAGCATTGAAGATGCATGCTTTTAAAGGTGTTCAATAAACTTTTGGCTAGATTTACAGACCTAAGCAAATATTGACAATACCATGTTATTGATAGGGTAGACTACCTTTGTTTTCCCTATTTTTAAGAAAGGAATGTAATTTATTTAGAAACAAAACAGGATTGTGTTGTAATAATCTATATTGTGATTAGTTCTTAACCAGGTTCTCTCAAATAACTCCGCAGTGTTTTGTTTTTCTTCTTCATGGTTTTGGGATATTCCATGGGACTTACTTTGCTTTTCTTCTTTTTAGAACCTTACTTCCATGCAGTTGAACCCTACACGAAGAAAGAGCTTTCTGCTGTTACTTTCCCTGATATTATTCGCAATTACAAAGTCATGGCTGCTGAAAATATTCCAGAGAATCCCCTGAAGTATCTGTATCCAAATATTGATAAAGACCATGCCTTTGGAAAGTATTACTCCAGGCCAAAAGAAGGTAAGATGTGATTGTGTTCTCATTTTATCACTGTCCAAAGGTTTTAATCACACATCCTGCCCTTGCCTTCCTAAAAGTGCCAGGTGCCAGCACAGACCCCACCTTTGAATTGGTAAAAGTAGGCTTTGAAGAAATAGTATAAAGTCAGTGCATTTGAAACATGATACATTATTTGGCCCGATACAGATAATAAGAAATGAGTAAATGATTTCTTATTTTAGGGATGTTGGAAAAGTTCATTTCTGGTCTTGTATATTTGTTACATTATTACTTTTTCTATGTGGAAAGGAGTAAAAAGTAAGGCCACTGTGGCCAACTGATTATTGCCAGTCTGCTCCTATTAAAAATGAGAAAACTGAGGCCCAAGAGGAAGTACAGAGGTTCATTCAGGGTGACCCAATACATTATTAGGTCATATCGTTAGTTGTGATTATTGTTAAGGGCAGGCCTAAGCTTTGCACATAGGTCTCCTGTTTCTCAGTTTTCACTGAATTGCATTTGAGAAAGTTCAAGTTAGACTAATCTGATTTGGAACATCTAAGCAAAGCTAATTATTTTTCAGAATCAGAAATCTCAATGTTAGCATAATTACTTTGGAGAGAAGATGCTCCCAGCTTATGTGACAGCTGTGTATATTGCACCCACCAGACTAGGACCACTAAACCAGATAAAAACTTCATATTTTGGGCTCCACCTTCTATAGTATTTCAAAGCTTGGAAAGAGAAACCACTCACCTTGAATTTGTACTGATCTCTTTTCTTCTAATTATTTCTGCACTCCCACTAGAATTTCAGGTGACTCAAGCATGGAGATAATAACCCCTTAAAGTTTAGGACTGTACTCTATCATGAAAAAGAGTAAAATTTTGATCAAAGAGAAAGTTGATTGTCCTTGTATAATTGCTGCTAATGGAAAGTGTACATGATGTGTTTGCTTCTAGCACCAGAGCCAATGGAACTTGATGGCCCTAAAGGAACTGGATACATCAAGACTGAGTTGATTTCTGTGTCTGAAGTGTAAGTGAACACAGAAGATTGCCATGTTTAAAAACCTGGGCCAGCCCTGCTCCTGGCTGGGGCCTGGTGAAGATGCTTGCACTTTGCTTTTTCATTGTAATGGCTGCCACCACCCTCACAGTTGGACTTGTTGGAAAGATCATAATTAGAGATCCTGGTGTCACTGCCTATTAGCATTTTACTGCCTTTATAAAAAAAAAAAATAGTAATAATAACAAAAAAGAGTTGTATTTAAGGTATATAGCTTCTCCCCAAATTGATACTTTGAAAAAGTGTGAATAAAATGAACAAAAATTCATCAGAGTGGGAAAGTAGTTCTTTTCAATCTAGAAAGGCCAAAGTAATGATTGAGATACATTTTTTCCTTTTGCTTTTATTTTGTTGTTTCATTTTATAAAAGGTAGAAAAAAATTTGGAAAAGTCATTTTCAGTAATTTGGCCTGCAGCACTGTCTTGGGGTGAATGGATGTAGCCTTCATGTAAAAACACTCTGGAGCAGCATACACACCTCAAGGTAGGGATGAGGGACTCCCCAGACATTTCTCTGGTGCTTCTTGGGCCAGGGTGAGCCCCAAGGCGTTGGCATCTCATGGTGACACACTGCACACACTGGCACCCAGGGCTGACCAGGCAGGAGCGGCGCAGGTTCCCTGGACATTTCTCGGATCACATTTCTAGAGTTCAATATATTTCCCAAGGGGCTGGGCTGGGGACAGGAACTTCCCGTGATCTGTACTTAAGAAAATGTGTTTTTACAAGTGTATACCCTCTCACCTGAAATAAAAATATAATGTGATGATTCAGTCACAGGCCAAAGATGAATGTCTACGTTTGCTCCTCTGCTTTCATAATCTAGATGTTAATATTTCCTTTTCCTTCCTCCCCATTTTAGTCACCCTTCTCGACTTCAGACGACAGACAACCTTCTCCCCATGTCTCCTGAGGAGTTTGACGAGGTGTCTCGGATAGTGGGCCCTGTAGAAATTGACAGTATGGTGAGTACCGCACTGGGATGTTCTCAGCTCACACC